>NW_018927439.1:0-10942 GCF_002207925.1 Prunus avium | reverse complement strand
CAAAAGTCGCGTTCCAAAAGCCAAAAGAGAGATCCTAAATTTGCTGTGAAAAATAGTTTAAATACCTCCTAAAACTCAGCTCCTAATCCCCACAAGGAAACTAGGTTAAAATAAAATAAAACTAGGAAATAAAGTCCAAATTGGACTAGGAGAATCTGCCAACAATCTGTCCAGCCACGTTTTGGCCACAAATCTCCTCCAAATCCGGCCCAAGATAGCTTGATTTAAAGATAAAAACGTTCTGAACACTTCTCCAGAAGGCCACGAACCCATCCGAGGTCATCTTGAGCTCCAAAACGCAATAAAAGCCCAACACGTCACTATTCCAGCACCGCGCACTGCTCCTTTATTTTATCACCAGAAAATTACCGCTCAGTAGAAAAGTCTGAAATTTTGATACGATCAAGCCAAGTGACTCACGAACGTCCTCCAACTGGAATTACTCCAAAATTCGTCCATTTGATTACGTTTTGCTCCAGAGGAAGTCGAGAGTCCTATATTGGAAATATAATTCAGAGTATCAAAATTCTTCCAAAATATCAACCAAAATATACTAAGAATGAGTTTAAATATATGATATAAAATATGCCCATCAATATTTCTTTCCGCCTTGCTTTTCCTTTTAATAAAAAGGGAAGAGAAGTCGTTGATATATTTTTCCACCAGTCCTGTCCTATAATTAATCACAAAGTGGAAAAGTGCGACAGGTAGATGTTAGCATGAAGTGGTTGCATTATAGAATCATGTCAAAATTATATAAAATTAACAATTAATTAATGCATGCTAAGAGATTAGTGGGTAGTTGATTTTTATATTTGCGATCAATGATTTAATACATTTATGTAATGACGGAGCCTCAAATTCATGTTAGGATGGACTCTTTAGAATATATATATATGAAAGAAATGTATATGTGGATTAAGTTAGCTGGTCAAGACAGTGTTTTTGCTCTTATGCATCCGAGTTCGATCCCCCACACTTACATTACATTAGTTTAGAATAGGATAGTGAATTTTTCACTCTTCTTTTGTCCACTTACACTCCCTTTTGTTTTTTTAATATAGTTTTTACTATAACAAAAAATGGAGTGTAAGTGGACAAAAGATGAGTGAGAAAATCAACTCCCCTTAGAATATTGTATTTTGACAAGAAAAAAAAAGCTATATAAATAAAATTACCAGAATGTAGAAAAATGAAACAAAACTGTAATGAAACATAAAATGAAATATTTTTCTCTGTTAATCCTTTTGATATCATATATTTACAAATGAAGGGAGGAAGTAAGCACAGGAAATTATTATTATTTTTTTAAAAGGATAGATTTTTCAATTACTCAAGAAACTTGAATTCTAATCAAGCCAAGGCATGATGAATTCGAGTGTGGTACTTACTCCATATAAATTCTTTTATTTGACTTGAATGAAATTATATATTGAAATCTTTTTGAAGGAATCAGCCCATGATACTAACTTTGAGCTTTCTTTACACAAAGGGTCTTGACCTAACTTGATAGGAGTGAACAGACTTTGTCAGCTTGGATATCGTGGAATGCAAATCTACAAAACCCTGGCTTATTTCCTGTTTAGAAGGACCAAGAATCTGGGTCAAATCCAAGCAAACCACCCTGACTGACACTGACTACTTTGGTACTTCGAATAAAGTTCATTCCTATTATGTTTCAACCATGAGAGGTATTTGGCCAACCTTTTAAACCACGTCAGGCCCAATCAATTAATAAACTCATAATACTACAATTTGGCCCCTGATGAATTCAAGCCCCACAAATGTCAAAAATGGCCGAAATAAACATACTGTGATCTAATACCACTAGACGCGCGCCATCCATGGGAAAAATGTTGTGTCCCGAAATTTGCAGTGATGACTCTACAAAACTTAGAAAGAAGAACCTTTCCATTTCCGGAGATTTCCACCACACCAAGCTCCATTGAAGAACGACATCATTTGATGATGTGGAGGCAAGAGAGACTTCATTTGCCTTCATTGTTGCTCTCCCACCGCAGCTTGGTTAGTAGCTCGATCCTTTTCTGCCAGAATATATATATTATTCTGCTGCATTGCATGGTGAAAAACAACTCAGTCTATATAATTTTTACGAGAAATTGCATGCCACCTTACATGAAAGCTTTCATTATTTATATGCGAGAACAAAGATGTTGAAGAGAAAAAATTATTTACGTCACAATTGGAACTACAAATAACATACATACGCTTGGGTAAGTAATTAATCCACCCGAAGAGAAATAGAAACATGGAACTTTTTTTATTGCAGAATGAAAGATCTTGATGAAGCCATTTTGTTTAGGCAAACTCTGCTCTTTTCTTGGATTCTCTCTTTCTTAGAGAAATGTATCTGTGGATTTTCTTGATTGAACGGCATATCTAATTCTAGATTTTTTTGTTCTTCAAAATAAAGATTGTGCACTGCTATGTATTGAAAAGAACAGATTACGTGTGCAAATCAATAGTTGGCTTTGTGTTTTTGGCATTCTTTGTAACTGATCAAGAGAGATTTTCGTGCATTGGATTTTCTCCTCTCTATTGTTGAAAGAGAAATTCAAATTTACTGATACTACTCACTCACCCAACATTGAATGTACACAAGGAGAGACAACGAAACACCAAAAATCGTCCGTGGTTCACCTCTCAAAAAAGACCATGGACACTAGTCCACCACATCCCAAACCTAAACAAAAACACCTCATATCAATCTTATAATTGTAACAGCCTCTAACAAATCGTAGGAATACAAGGTTGCTCAATACATAATCACACAGTTTTTTTACCATCTACATCATCACACTGTTGGATCACTTGAAATTGTCCAGATGAACAAAGTTCATCTGCTAAAAATGAAACGATTTTTGGTTTTGTTAATTTTTTGGGTTAATTTCAATTTAGTACCATGAACTTTTATCTTTAAGGCACATTTTGCCATGCTCTCTTAATTTTAAGGATTACATACCCTAATCTTTTCAATTTTGTGCAATATGGTTTCGACGTTAACTTTATTGTTAAAAATTCCGTTAATTGCTTGTGTGACAAGTCTGGGTCCCACCTATTCACTTCTTTTAATGTCAATTGAAGGGTATTTTGTTAAAAAAATGGTTTGGTATTAATGCGTGTAATGTGTTCTTCATGGGCTGGAAGACACCAATTATCTGAAAATACTCTTCAATTGACATCGAAATAAGCAAATAGGTGAGACCCATGCATGCCATGCTATAGCAATTAACCAAAATTTTGATGTTGAAGTTAACGCTGGAACCATATTGCAAAAAATTGAAAAGCTTATGGTATGTAATCGTTAAAATTGAGAGTGAAACAGCAAACATGCCTTAAGGGTAAGAGTTCATGATACTAAATCAAAATTAATCCTAATTTTTTGTATGGGTGATTCTTGAAGGACATAAAAAATGTGTGAAATTTTTTCTCGAAAATTTGGATGTGCACGTATGAAATTATTTATAACTCTAATTTGCAACAAAATTCCAATTAGATAAAATTGTAATTAATTAAAATGAAAAACAAGTGTAATACTAGAGTCCTAAGAACTGTTATTTGCATTGTTAAAAAAAAAGGAAAAAAAAAAAAGACCAGAACAATAATAAGAGTGATCGTAACATATACTTCTGGTAAATCATCAATTAAATTTTTGAGAAATCCATGTTATACCCTAACGAAGAAGCACTATTTTCAGCTTCATCTTTGTCTTTATCTTGAAACACTCCAAAAACCTTCAACAAAATCTCTATAGAACAAATCTTATCCGGTTTTGGTTTCCACCATCCCCTTGGACACGTGTTTTATGTTAATTCAAAAGAACAAATCTACGTTACCAAATGATTTTCTTCATCCTTATTTGTATGTTAACTACCCGTCTAGAAAAGAAACTCCCCTCAAAGGATTAGCATATCCTATGCATGTGGTCAGAGTCAATGTACGAAGAGAAATAACAAAAATAGTTGTGGGATGAAAAAATAATGTGCCAACCATGGCAACATAAAAAGAAATGCCAAGAGAGAAAATCGTAAGCCATCAAATATTTAACCATGAAATTAATATTCCATATTAAAATTATCAACCTTTCGTTTGGATGAGGAAAAATAACTCGGAATTTAACTAAAAGTCGAGAATTTAATAAGAGAAATTGACAATTCCCTTATTTGGCAACTTAAGCACATAATTTATTAAATGACGTGAGGAAAAAATCATGAAAATTGGGGCATCAAATTCCCGAGTTTAATTTCCACCAAAGTACATTTCACAATTTCCATAGTGTCATTTACAAAATTCTATCATTTACAAAATTCGATATACATAAATCAAAACACTAAAATCTTCAATTGCCAGAAATTGAAATGATGGAAATCTAAATTCCGTCATTTTAGAATTCTATTCAATATATACATATAAGTATATTTCTCTACTCATTCATCAAATCATCTTTGTGTTAGATAAAAACCAATCCACAGGTGATAAATCAATAATTAAAAATTAATGTATGATCCAATAATCCCAAAATGAAAATGAAAATGAAAATGAGATTTGTATTATTTTTATTACCATTCTCTGCCTTTTGCTTTATATATATAGATTATTTATAATTAAAAAAACAGAAAAAAGAAGATAAAATTAGGCGTAGGGGCACATGAGAAACCACGTTACCCATTCCAGTCGTTGCAACAAGGTCTTGAATTGCCTGACACCACGGTCGCTAGAGCTGAGATCCAATCGGTGTGCCTTGTCAAATGCATAGAACCGACCTTAAAATTTTCACAAACATGTTGCATTCATTCAAACTGACAGTCATCAAGAATTAATTAATAAATCAACTCTTCGTCCAAAAAAATAAAATAATAAATCAACTCAAAATTGTGAGAAAATCAATTAATTAAGAAATTAGTTATTGAATGCTATTGATTGATTTGTAGATGAGAGAGATGTACAGAGATAGGTGACGTGAGGACACTCTGTGTCTATCTCGTTGGCGATGCGGAGAATGGGAGCGATGGAGGCTAAGGCGGAGGGGACGACCTCATTGTCGAAGACCTCCATAGAGAAGGAGCATGACGATCAGAAAAGCCTGGATGATGCGGTAGAGGTGCGACGAGGCGAGGGCGGAGGAGGCCACCTCATTGTCCTCATCGGAACCCTACATCGTTGGAGATGTTCATTTGAGCTATTTTCCCCGTGGAAACTTTTGAAGCTCTACGGTGTGTTGTCTTTCTTCGAGAGTGGGTCATGAGGGAGTTGAAAGCGAGGGGCTTCGCTAAACTACGAAGGATATATGTGACCTAAATAAAGGTAATAAATTGAAGTTATTTTGTGTAGCCTCTAGAATTTTCCATGAGTTCGAAACTTTCATGCGTAAATAAACCACAAACTCTTTGTCCAAAAACAAAACCAACCACAAACTCTCTCTGTCGCTGCATCCCGAAACCCTAAATTCCATTTTCCCTAAATTTCAATAGCAAAGTCCCTATCATCTGATATAATGGCTTATTAGAATATATCTAATCATTCCTCAGCCGTTGTGCTCAACCCTAGTCGAGATGTTCAGTACCATGACCACGCCTTGCCGACGACTTCAAGCCAAGAGACGGTATTCACATTTTCCTGGGACCAATTCGATTTGCTAATATCAAAATTAGAGGAGCTGTGCAGCACGCCTTCCGCCGCCTTTGAGCTCATCCCTTGCCGTGATGTTCAGGACCATGCCTTTCTCCAGTCGAAGTTATCGGAGATCGAGAAATCTCTGGTCGATTGGAAGAAATCAACAATGGAGAAGCTTCACCTAATATGCTCCAGTAGTACTAGCCCCACTCCATCTGAAACGACAACACAAGTAATTTTTTGAACTTTGTCAAGACCTTTTTCTTTGTTATGTTTATGTTATCTAATTTATGTGTTTTGTATATATTATAGTCAATTTATTAATGTTGTGACTTGTGTTATGGTAAAAGATTCTTTGACGGTAGCTTCAAAAAGAAGGAAAATTATGTAATGGGCAAGAAGGGTTTGAAGATTATTAATTTTGGTGGTTCATTGGAGGGAAGAGATGATAAAATCAAGAACAAGTTCAAAAATGATAATTTTCTTGACATCAAAAGCATGTTGGTATATTTGTTCGAGTCATTGCTAGCACCCAAAACTCCATAGTCGAAGAAAAAAGTAATGAATTTTGACCTTAGGAAAGAATGGATTGAGGATTATAGGTTTCTTAAGTTGTTTGGTCTATATTCATATTTGGAAGTGAGTTCGTGTTTTTGTTTTGAAGGATACATAAATTTTTTGTTATGATTAATCTTATTAGTATTATGCTATATGATTGATTTTGAAAGTTCAATACTTAGAAACGAGATGATTTATTGTCCAATACATGGTTCGGAGGAATCAAATCTACCCACAACATTGCTAATTGGAAGCTACCGATCGCATACCGATAAATGTACTATGAGGAACAAATGAAGAAGATAAGACATTCAAAGTCAACAGTCATAATCAATGGTCAAAGTAAAATCGTTTGACAAAATCGGTTGCCCAAGTCAAACTATATAGACGACGGTTATGCCTTAATGGTTAATTCACAAATCATAATTAGATTGTTAATTATGAAATTAGTTTGACGGTTAGACTCAGTTTGGGGTTTGGAGGCATTTTTGGCTAAAGCGCAAAACAGCCCAAGGACTCTTTGGGCCTAAGAACATGTGTTGTATGACAACTCAGATAATTTTTTGAACTTTGTCAAGAGTTTTTGTTTTGTTATGTTTATATTATCTAATTTATGTGTTTTGTATATATTGTATTCAATTGATTAATGTTGTAACTTGCGTTCATGGCAAATGATTCTTTCATCGTAACTTCAAAAAGAAAGAAAAAATTATGTAATGGGCGAGAAGGGTTTGAAGATTACTAACTTCGGTGGTTTATTGGATAGAAAGACATGATACATATTAAGACAAATTGAAAAATGATGATTTTCTTGACATCAAAAGCATGTTGGGATATTTGTTTGAGTCGTTGCTAGTAGCCTAAGCACAAGCCCAAAGGCCCGTTAGCCCTAGGAACATGTGTTGTATGACAACATAGGTATCGATCGCATACCGATAAATGTATTAAGAGGAACAAATGAAGAAGATAAGACGTTCAAAGTCAACGGTCAAAATCAATGGTCAAAGTAAAATCGTTTGTCAAAATCAGTTGACCAAGTCAAACTGTATGGACTACGGTTATGCCTTAATGGTTAAGCCACAATCATAATTAGATTGTTAATTATGAAAATAAATTGACGGTTGGACTCTGTTTGGGCTTTGGAGGCATTTTCGGCTAAAGCGCAAAACAACCCAAGAACCTATTGGGCCTAAGAATATGTGTTGTATGACAATATAGGTAATTTTTTGAACTTTGTCACGAGTTTTTATTTTGTTATGTTTATGTTATCTAATTTATGTGTTTTGTATATATTATAGTAAATTGATTTATATTGTGACTCGCGTTCATGGCAAAGGATTCTTTCACGGTAGCTACAAAAAAAAAATAAAAAGAGGAAAATTATGTAATGGGCGAGAAGGATTTGAAGATTATTAACTTCGATGTTTCATTAGAGAGAAGAGATGATACACATCAAGACAAGTCGAAAAATGATGATTTTCTTGACATCAAAAGCAAGTTAGGGTATTTGTTCGAGTTGTTGCTAGCACCGAAAACTCCATAGTTGAAGAACAAAGCAACTAATTTTGACCTTAGAAAAGAACAGATTGAGGCTTATAGGTTTCGTTATTTTTTTTTTACTATATTCATATTTAGAAGTAAGTTCTCTTTTTGTTTTGAAGTGTAGGTGAATTTTTTGTTATGATTAACCTTATTTGTATTATACTATATGATTGATTTTCAAAGTTCAATACTTAGAAACGAGATGATTTATTGTCTAATACATGGTTCGAAGGAATCAGAACTGCCCACAACCTTGCTAATTGGAAGCCACCGATCGTATACTGATAAATGTACTAAGAGGAACAAATGCATACGAAACAATTATACGTGCCACTTTTTCCAACGTCATGAATTAGCATTCTATATACTTGACATTCTATAAGAATTTATGATGAAGTAGTTCGTTTAATTTCCTTGTTTGGATTAGGGTTTAAAATTGTTGAAGGTATTCCTAGAGGAAGAAATTAAACAACATTTCAAGTTGACATTTTGAAGCTTCTATGGGATGTTTGATTTCGAATATGGATTATGTATCCCTTTGTGCTTTATTTTTGCATCTTCAATATTCTCTCTACATATGCTACAAGAAAAGGCAGGAAAATATTCATTAATTTAATTTTCTATCGCAAGATATATACAATTAGTATATGCATTTCTAACTATTAAAAAAAATACCAAAAAGTATTTAGATTATTTTTCGGATCTTTCGAAATCCACTGTGGAACAAGGAAGACTAGCAACTCTAATTGTTAGACAAAGGCACCTGCAAAGAAACAGAAACAAAAAAAGGAATTAGGTGAATTCGTAGGTCACCTAAAATACATTTATGTACAATTGCTTACTTCTGTCATTTGCCCAGGGATCACAAAAAATGATATCATGCTTCAGCTCATCTGTTGACATTTCGGAACGACATTTGCCTAGCAATCCAATTGTGCATGTCCTTAATCTTAGTAGATATCAACGTTTTCTCCATATTTCCTTTCTGAATCCTGCAAGACATGTAATAACATTTATTCATTAAAATTAAATGAATCATATAGTAGAGGATAGATGATAAACTTGAGGCAATCGTATGTTCATGCCTCTCTTCAAGCATCCTTTCAGAATCTCCGGATGGCGTAATCCTGCAAGAAAGATATCTTCAGTTGGAAGACAGTATGCATTTCTATATTTACTTTCAAATTTTAAAAATATATATTTATTATTTAAAAAAAGGACTCACAGCATAACAGAATCTGCTCCAAACTTCTCTACATAGATGAATTCCGGTATCAATGAGCACAGCATCCCCAGATAATCTTCAACATCACTACCGAATTTGCTTTCTATGAGATCTTTGACTGAAATTTCAATACGGCCCAACTCATCCATGAATTTAAAGCTCTTCTTTGCTGACAAAATATATTCTGAGAAGGGAAAATCATCCTAAAAAATGAGAGTCTTCGCTTCGAGAAAATGTTTAATTAGTATTTCGCTCATTGGGTAAAGAAAAAAGCCCCAAATCGGAAGTCTGAAAACTGCCCAACTCACAAAATACTTCCACAACCTGAAAAAAAATACATGGAATTAAATGACAAGAAGAAGAAGGAGAAGAAGAAAAAGGTGGTGGTAAGGGGCTTACCGTACTCAGCCTGTTCTTTAAAAAGTAAATAAAGACTTGCGATTTTTTTTTTTCTTTTCCATTTTATTCAATTGAGTTTTTCCTGGCAATGTTTGAATGAGGCAATTTCGTACGCTCATCAGTGTTATATGATACATAACACGAAATCATATGTTGCACATGGATATTTACTACTTTTCCATTTGTTTAGGTTTTGTCCCACTGGGTTTTACTGGCAAGATTTTTAACGAGGCATATTCCATGCATGGTGGACATCTAAAGGGGAGTGTTATAAATCAATCTCATTATTATGGATGCCCATCATATACCTTTTTCCCACAATTCCTATTACTATGTTTTTACCCACAATGATGTGATTGTAATTTATCTTATATTATATTTGTTAAGTGTGGTAAATAGTTGCACTCCATTTTGTCTATAAATACAAGGCAAAAAAACTTAAGAAACCTATAAGCCTCAATCCATTTTTTCCGAAGGTCAAAATAAATTTTTTTTTTCCTTCGACCATGGAGTTTTGGGTGCGAGCAACCCTCAAAAAGCTTCTGCTTACAAAATATATAAAACCACGGGCACGAAATCTCATCATCAGATATTCTTAAAGAAGTTTTAAAAGCACTTTTAGCTGTCTCCTCCTTATGCACCTTAACAAACTTATCGTGTATAATTTCACCATCTTTCTCGTAATATAAACCGTTCTTGTATGCCTTATCTTTACTATTATTCCTCACTACAAAGTAAAATTTATAAAAACATACTCAGGTGCCAAAATTGAATATAGTCAAAAAAAACTTAAGAAACCTATAAGCCTCAATTCATTTTTTCCGAAGGTCAAAATAAATTTTTTTTTCCTTCGACCATGGAGGTTTGGGTGCGAGCATAAAAAGCTTCTGCTTACAAAATACATAAAACCACGAGCACGAAATCTCATCATCAGATATTCTTAAAGAAGTTTTAAAAGCACTTTTAGCTGTCTCCTCCTTATGCACCTTAACAAACTTATCATGTACGATTTCACCATCTTTCTCGTAATATAAACCGTCCTTGTATACCTTATCTTTACTATTATTCCTCACTACAAAGTAAAATTTATAAAAGCATACTCAGGCGCCAAAATTGAATATAGTAAAAAAAAAACTTAAGAAACCTATAAGTCTCAATCCATTTTTTCCGAAGGTCAAAATAAATTTTTTTTTCCTTCGACCATGGAGTTTTGGGTGCGAGCAACCCTAAAAAAGCTTCTGCTTACAAAATACATAAAACCACGGGCACGAAATCTCATCATCAGATATTCTTAAAGAAGTTTTAAAAGCACTTTTAGCTGTCTCCTCCTTATGCACCTTAACAAACTTATTATGTATGATTTCACCATCTTTCTCGTAATATAAACCGTCCTTATATACCTTATCTTTACTATTATTCCTCACTACAAAGTAAAATTTATAAAAGCATACTCAGGCGCCAAAATTGAATATAGTCAAAAAAACTTAAGAAACCTATAAGCCTCAATCCATTTTTTCCGAAGGTCAAAATAAATTTTTTTTTTCTTCGACCATGGAGTTTGGGTGCGAGCAACCCTAAAAAACC
>NW_018927409.1:0-17646 GCF_002207925.1 Prunus avium | reverse complement strand
TGTGATCCATCTATTCGTAGTCTATATGATATTTGACGATTGTTGTTTTAAGGGGATGTATTTAATTGAGATTTTAAAAGACTATTTTGGAATTAAAAAGTCTTGCAGATTTAAGCATAATATAATTACTTATAGGATTTTTTTTAATGGATTACTAGAAGCTTATACCCCAACAGCAGAAAACTCTAGTTTTGAAGGTGGTTTGGTCTTCATGTGAGGAAATGTGAGGAAAGAACATTACTTATACCCAGTGGTCGTTATTAGTGGTTTGGTCACCATGGATTTTGAATAATCTTACACAATCTCACATTTTAAAAAATCCTTTGAAATTAGCAAGATTTTGAATACCATAAGACTTTTTGTTACTTGTTTAAAGTCTTGATTGAATACCACTAGATTTTGACACCCTCATTTTAAAATCGTAATAGTCTTAATGGAATACCACAAGACTTGTTTAGATTATTTAAAAGTCTTAATTGAATACCACGTGACTTATTTATCCCAAAATAATCGTTTAAAATCCCAATTAAATAAACATCCCTTAATGATTATCATACGTTAAACTCCGTTGTATAATTCATCATTGGCACGTAATATAGTAACACCTCACCCTAAACCCTAAACCCTCACTCTAAACCTCGTTATCAGGCCCTTAGCCTCAAAAAGATATTATACTTAACATGACTTGTTAATTAAAATCTAAGAAAACTCTTACATGTATTAAGTTGTCATGACAGTTTGGACAACAACAAAAAAGGTTTGTCATATAGAAATGGTGCCATTTCATCTAGGATTTTTAGAGGCTTTTGAAAGACGTATTTCTCACTCACTGTTAAACTTAAATGGGTGGACCCGTTTTGAGTCTATACCGACCCCACTAAAACCCTGCCCCAACGTCTACCAAAACCCTACACGAAGAGGTTTTCGCTCCTCCCACCTCTGACCACCTTGGGCTCTAATTGGAGCTCCAGGGACTGTACGGACATGGAGAAACCTCTGGTGGCACTTGATAAAGGCACCACCTGCTCTTCGTGGAACTACTCCAGCCGGAGATTGGCCACTGGCTCAGTCGACGGAACCCTCGCCATCTTCGACACGCGCGACTCAGCTTCTTCCTCTTTCTCCTGCACTTCAAAATCGAAGGTCCCCAACTCCCGCCTGTTCCAATTAGTTTCAAATATCAGGAATTGACACATTTCATTTTTCTTTTCCGTTTAATTTTTCAATTCCACTTGAAAGCTTGTGTTTTTGTGTTAAAAAATATTGCAATTGTGTTTGTTTTAGGTGCATGAGGCTGCTGGCATTGTGAAAATTGTTTGGGTTCCTCCAGAGTATGGTGATGCAGTGGCATGTGTTTGCGCAGATGGAACTTTGTCTCTGTGGGAGGAGGCTGCTGAAGGTATTTTCCTTGAATTTGTTATCTTTTCTAATCCAGCTTCCACAATTATCAACTTCAAACTGAATCAGTCTAATTTAGTTTATGGGATACTGACGAAAAGTTTTTTTTTTTATTTTATTTTTTTATTTTTTTACTGAGCATTGTATCTGATGAAAAATTAGGTTTTATTGTTGTCTAGATGCACAACCTATTCAATGGAAGCTCTGCACAAGCTTTAAAAGTGGTTCCGCTCAACTGCTAGATACCCAATTTGGAGTCTCACCGTCAGGTTTAAAAATGGTTAGCTTTTATAGCTGCTGTTTCTTCGTTTTAGTTTTGGCGGTTATATGTTCTAAAATCAAGTTTGGAAGTGACAAATGTTTATTGTCGTACTGATTTTTTCATTAATTTCTTCTAATATCATTTAGGATGCCATGTATATTCAGTTGGTGCCCTTGTAGAAAATCTGTGCAACATACTATGGTCATCATTTGCCTTGTGACAATGAAATGTCATGAACTGTAATTTGTTTCATTTTATAGGTTACTGCATATTCTGATGGCCATGTCAAGGTCTCTGAGTTACTAGATCCCTTGGATCTGAAGAATTGGCAACTTCAGGTGATCATTTATCTGATTCAGTCTGATAATATACTACGGCCCGGAAATAAGTCTTGTTGTTTTTTTATAATATTATTATGCAGCCCAAATTGATGCTGAAAATTTGCAAATCATGTTATTTCTGTACAAAATTGAAACATTGTAGGTAAATTCTAGTTTTATGTCTTATAAGATTATTGGTGTTTTCCTTCTTATAAAATGATACATAGTTCTCGTGCATATTAAAAAGACAACAGAGGTATATATATGTGAATGTGTATTTCCCTAATTTTTCATGTAGTTGTATGTTTTAGTGCCACGACTTAGAATGAATGGACCATGAGCGTGTGTTTCTGTTGCTCTCTCTTCTTTGTGGGGCTTTTTCTCTTGTACGCTCTCTTGACATGGTTATACCCTTTTACTTTTTATGACATCTCTCCAGTTGAACCATGATAAATCATCTCCTGTGCTATTAACTCCATATATCATGCATATACCAACTCAAAAGCCAACCTGCATAAAGCAGAAAGATTCATTACAGATTTTTACAGTTTGAAATTGCTCTGTAACCTTATCTTTTCATGATCTTTTTGCCCAGGCTGAATTTCAGAATGTTATTGATTCAGTGTCTACGTTTGGGAAAGCCATGTGCTTATCTGCATCTATATCTTGGAATCCACAAAGAGGAGAGAGCCAGGAATCCAGCTTTGTTTTGGGTTTCAATTCAGACACACCACAACTTAATTCTTCCAAGGTATTCTAAATTCTGCTTAATCCTGTTTCCTAATCAATTATCATTAATTTTATGTGGCTTGTCTCCTTCAATACACAACTTTCTCTTTCCTGCAGTATATTTTGAAACTATGGTATCATTTCAGGTCTAGAAGCTAGGTCAACTTGTCAAAAATGATACTGTGCATAATCTTATGATATTACTTTACAGGTATGGGAATTTGATCAGGCTCATCAAAGATGGCTCCCAGTTGCAGAGTTGGCTTCGCCTGGTGACAATGTTGATCAGGTCTATACTGTTGCATGGGCACCAAACATTGGCAGGTAGTAAATTGTCTAATTGCTCATGCAAGCACTGATGAGCAATTGATGGGAATCTGAAAATATTGTTTTCTGTCATCATATAAAATTCAAGGTTCTGCCTGTCTCAAAATTTGAAGGAAAAATGGCCTCATTCCATTTTATATGAGAGAGTAAAATTGTATAAATTTCATTCAGGCCCTATGAGGTAATTGCTGTTGCCACTCACAAGGGAATAGCAATATGGCATCTTGGATTAAACCCCGACTCAGATGGAAGGCTCTCATTGGAGAAGATTGCACAACTTTCGGGTCACAACGGCGAGGTATCCATACTAACTATTGAAAATGTTATCGATCATTTCGTTTTGGAGCACAAATCCTTACCGTTAATCTGAGCATGAAAAAGTGGAATTATGACTGTGTGTATGTTGGAGTGATACAATTGTGGAGCCTTAGTAGGGCACAGTGTGAATTATCTAATGAAAGAAAGGCTGTGAATCTTCCTAATTGATTAAAGTCCTTCATTTTGTGATCAGGTCTGGCAGATGGAATGGGACATGAGTGGGATGACATTGGCGACTACCGGGAATGATGGGGCAGTACGGTTGTGGCAGTCTAATTTGAACTGTGTTTGGCATGAAGAGGCTACATTTGAACCCACTTCCTAGTCCCTTGCGACCTCTGTTGCTACATGTTAAAATGGCAAGTTCTCTGTTTTATGAGAAAACACAGTTTGTAATCTCATGGTAACATGGTTGCCCTACTTGGTTTTAGATCACTAGGTTTAAGCACTGTGCGGCAACCCAAGATCAGTAAGAATGAAGATTAGTGATTGTAACTTTACACATTGGTTCAAATTTGAAATTTTGTTGGTGAATCTTTGTCAGCTTTGCGCTAGCTCCATTGTATTATGTATGCGTTGAATATGTCTGCCAAGCGCATATCTTCTGCATGGAACATTCATCAATGAGAGGTAGATTCTGCTGTGCAGTTGCCAATCCCACTATCAAAGAAATTGCAATTTACTTCTGTTTGAAAAATAATGTCCATTTGTGTTCTACACAGTTCTAGAAGAATCATGAATACAAGGATGGTTCTAGAGTTATGGAGAACATACTATGTCAGCTAAACAAAGAGAATTGAAGTTGGAAGAACTCTCGAGTAAGAATACTCATGTTGCTAGACTATGGCGGTGGAGCATGATGGCTAAACAATTTATCACAAAATGTCCTTGACATTTGTGAAACTATCAGATTGCATCCTTAAAGTTTTTTTATATCACTCGTGGTCCCAAACGTTAATATTGCTCTTAAATAGTTCCTTCGTCAAAAAAATCGTTAAATCCCCATTTTATGAGGGATATAATCGTCAGATCAATCCCTTTTGACCTCTCCAACGCCTCAGACCCATTTGCCGCCAATTTGGAACCATTTCCCTCCATCTTCTTCATCACCCTCTTCATTTGCCTTCCATTTTTAGTACCATTCCCATCTTGTCCCTCATTTTGCCCTTCATATTCCCCTTTTGTGACAGCAACTTGCATTAGTGTACCTCCATAATGAATCTCAAGAGTAAGCTTGTCAGGATCTGCCAGAACAAACACTTAATCAATCCCAACAATTGAAGTCTTTTTTCCTTCATCACCTATTTCAAGCCCTAATAACATACATAAGACAAACCAACAGTACCTATTTCAAAGCCTTTCTATAATAAATACATACACCAACCACATGAAACAAATTAAATTCTTCAATAGATTCTTACCTTATTACGATGGAGCCTTTCCCCCTTTTCGATAGTTTTCATTTGCTCATCCATCTTCTCTCAATCACTTCTGCAGATAAGCTTTACCGCCCAATTTCCCACGACTGAAAAACCTCATTTCTCAGAAAAAGACTAGAAATGGGTTTGATGATGTTGACGACGACCTCGAGGAAATATATTTGAAGCGTGAGGAGGTAAAAGGGAGTTGATTTGACGATTATATCCATCATAAAATGGGGATTTAACAATTTTTTTGACGGAGGAACTATTTAAGAGCACCCATATTAACTTTAGGGACCACGAGTGATACAAAAAAACTTTAAGGATGCAATCTAATAGTTTCGCAAACGTCAAGGACGTTTTGTGATAAAAAAGCGAAAATAATATTGTACAATATAGAATATTCTAGATGAAGCCACACACTTGTGGCTAGAGAAAAAGAAGCCAAGTCGGTGGACTTGGTGATGTCGGCAAAGAATGCCTATAAATAGGCATGCAATGCAATAAAGCAAAGTGGAGTCTAACAAAAAGAACTCCCAAACTATAAGGGAGCCAGAGCTACCTAAAATCCGAAGCTAGAAAATTTAGGAAACTAAGCAACAAAGCTAGCTATCTAGCTAATCAAGGATGGACCCAGGATTTCAAATTATGGTGGGCTAGATTTACCTTACGTACAAGCCTCAAAGAGAGGAACATAATCAATGGGATCGATATGTACAGATTTCCAATTTTTTTTTAAAACACAAAACCTATATTAATTAACCAAAACAAAAACTCACACTAACAAACAAAAGAAATAAACTCATACTAATTAAACAATTACAAATGTAGAAGCTATTTTTTTCTTTCCAAAAGTGTAGAAATTATTAGTATTAAGGCTTTATGGCGTAAAACATGAATGATTATAATTAAAAATATATTGGAATTTTAGGGGACTATAAGGGGCTGACCTACTTTCATTTGTTTATTTTTAATTATAAAACCTGTACAATCAAATGTTTTGGTCAAGCCAAAAAAAAAATACATAGAATTTTTTTAAATAAAAAATTATAAATTCCTAATTGATACTTCATAAACTCTAAAAAGTCCCTAAATTTCAACATCAACAAATTAAGACAATAAAAGAAGATTAAAAATGGAAGATTAATTTGGTTTGCTTTAATTAAGCATTGAAGGGCATGGTTGATTGGTGTGTAGCAGGGATGTTGGCTCTTTCTTCATATATTTTTTTTCTCTGCGTGCATTAGCTAAGGGATGTTTTCAGCGCAAGAGGTTGTGTGGGGTTTGCTTGGGCGGGCTAGGAGTATTACAATAGGCTAAAACAAATCAAGACACCTGGGCTATAGCCCAGGTTAGCCTGGGAATGGGTCTGTCCCTGTAGCTAATCAACTAAAGGTGGTGGGAGTTAGCCACTACAACAAGTCCCAATCCACAAGGGAGCTACATGTGAGTTACCCAACCTATGGAAGAAGCTTGAAGACAAGAGCTCAAGCTAGGGCCAAATAGCCAAACTAATCTAAATCAAGTGTGGTGGCCAATAAGCTAAGAAGAAGGCCAATTAGCCTACACCATGCTATGCACTATTCTCCTCCAAATATAATAAAATTACTATGTTCAACTATTGTCCTATTGTCCTAAGTCCCTTCACCACATAAACTAACAACGGTATCATCACAAACACTCATCACACACCTCCTAAATTCCAACAACTTCCAAGAAAACTACCTGGAATACAAGATGAAGATAGCAAAAGAGTAAGGGATCCAACCTAATTTTCAATCTTCATAACTTTTATGAAAAATATGTCTAGTTTTGAACTTTTGGCTCTGCCAATGTTCCCATTTTCATAGATTTTATGACTCTGAATTCCATTTCAGATTGACTCAAGGACCAGAAGAAGGAATTAAACGTGACTTTACTAAGCTGATGAAGATGGGGTTTAAATATATGGCATGAAGGATGTACTAGATGACAGTGTAGCATGTGGAAGGCTTTTCATTTGGAGCTCTTTTTCTCAAGTAATTTAATTAGCATCGCTGCATTATGTGGGGATAGATATACTGATATAAAAGCTTGCAGCATTTTTCATTGTAACATTTATATATGAAAAGTTAGGCAACAGTAGAATAAAACCAAACCCAGAAAAAATGGACATCTACAACTTAAGTGGTAATGTACTTTCATATTCAGTGAACCAAAATAAGTGTAATTAGGTCAGGCTTGGCTTAGCTACCTGGTCCGCTAACCCTATAGACTTCAACTCTTGTGATGAGAAGAATGATATGTGATCTTGTCATGTGGACGAAAGACATTCCGCGTAAGCATTAATTGACAAAAGGGGTGAGGATCTTATGACCTTTTCGTTGGAGCATTTTTGCTCACTAATTTAACATAAGGTGTATCCTCATCACCCTTCTCAACATTTGACACGTGTCTATTGACATAACCATAGTTGCATAAATATAAAGTTAAGAGTTAACTATGGTTATGCTAAGGGACACGTGTCAAGTGTTGAGAAAGGTGGTGAGGTTACACCTTGGGTTAAAGTGGTGAGCAAAAATATACCCCCTTTTCGTGTAAGATTGGGTATTTTTTGGGTTTGTTTATAGAAATTAAATGGTATATGGTTTATCTATATTGCTAGTGCTAAGAATGGGTATATAACTAAATATCTCGAGATTCATTATTATACCCAATATAGGTGCCCAAATTATAAAAAAATCATACTAATCAGTAAAAAATTATGATAAAGTGAATTTTGATCACGTCAATTGCTAACAACTTTGACTTCATATTTAATTCTTTCTTTTTTTAATGAAACTTTACATTTAATGTTTTAAGAATATTTTTAGTTGGGAGAAACTCTCCACAATACCCTCCCACCCATTCCAACGTCTTCTCTTTTAACACAAAAATCCATGTGCTTTCTCCTCTCTTTTTTTTTTGGAACGAAAATTGGTTTTTTTTTACTAGGATATTTCTCCCACAAATGAAGCAGTCATTGTCACGTTGGTTTCTTTGTTTATTATTATTTTTCTAGTTTTAATGGCTTTTAAAAATTAAAAATAAAATTGTTGCATTCTTTCAAGGCTTCGAATTTGTGAGAATCTGTAAATATATATATATATATATAATTATTTATTAATATGAATTTTTCTTATTTAAATACTCACATTATTCTCTCATCTTTCTATCTTATCTTTTGGTGGTGGTGTTGTGATATTATTGGCCAAAGAGGGATGAGTCACATTATTCCCTTAATTTTATAACTTATCTTTTGGTGGTTTAAAATATTGTTTATATAAATATTATTTGGGTGCATGCATAGCCTCTCCTATAAATATCATGCCTCCTTACTTCAATCATTCATTCCAATCCTTTAAGATAGATTTCTACCATGAAGTAGTGCTAGAGAGAGAGAGAGAGAGAGAGAGAGAGAGAGAGAGAAGGAATAAAAAGAAACAAGATGAAGAACATGTGTGTTTGTCTTGCAATATTTCATACTTATTATGGTGAGTGGGTTATGTAATGTGTTCTAAAAGTTATTATTTTGTGATAAATGTGAAAATCATGGATTACCATGGATTTAATCTATTTACAAATCTCTCTCTATTTTCAGGTCAAGCATGTCTAATTTGTGCAATATTTCACACTACATATATTATTTAGAGTTTTTGTGAAGTGTGTGTTATTGATGGAACATGAGAACTTCAGTGACGGGGTATTCGAATAAATGTACCAGACGGGAACATAGGGTAGTGAGGCCAATAGGGGTCACGTACTGGGTACAATTTGTGAAGGATAACCAAGATATGAAGTAATGATGTAATATGATTTGGATTGTGTATCTTTTTACTATATTTTTCTAGAGTGTGTAAAATGACATTGCTTGACTATATTACATCATCTACTCACTGAGCGGTGGTTTGCTCATCCCTCACCTCTTTTGTTTTTCGAATTCAGATCAATTAGTTGGCAAGACAAAATCGAAACCAGAAAAGTTGAATTAGTTTTAGAATCATAAAATTTTATTTATATCGTGTACACTTGTAAGATTATTATAATTTTTATATATATAATGATAATGTATTTTAACCAATTTTTCAGTCTTTTTTTATTTATTTCTTTCAATTCACGCACCTTGATTTGGGAATATTCTTTATTATCGGATCGGGTCGTGACAGAATTTCTCACAAAGCAAATAAGAAATACTTTATTTAACTATTTGGATGTATTCTTCAAAGGCTGCATATTCTTTAAGTACAATAATTCAAAATCATTTTCTTACAATAATTCAAAATGCATTGGTTCTCTACATGTTATTAGAGTTAAAGGGAACAACAGACACAAGGACAGAACATGTGCAAGGATTAAAGGGGAAAAACACGTGCAAGAAATTAAAGTTCTTTATAAACTCAACTACTTTCTCCCACCAAAACTTCTGTACCAAATTATTTCTACCAATTGAATTTGTCACATGAGATTCCGACGAATCTATCCACAATTGCCACATCCTTCTTGGTGGTCTTTTCTTGTTTGCAAAAGAGAAATATTCACAATTCCGACGAATCTATCCATCGATAGATCTATGGGGAGAAGAGAAATATTCACCTTTTCCTCTTTGTGATGGTGCTTTGTTGTGAAGATCTAGCCACTTTGTGGACGTGTGATTTGTATACTTGTTTTGCAAGCAATATCTGAAATAGAAAATAGACACGTTATTGCATATGTGCAAATATATATACAAAAAGAAAGAATTTTACCTTGTCTTTTTTTTATTAATGCGAAATTTTACTGCACAACTTTGACATGCAGAGATGGGCAGCTACTAAACATACCACTTACGTTGACTTCATTCGTAGACTCACCACTTGAAAGGATGAGAGGAGAGTAATTTTTGTATGTTCATATGTTCATCATGTACATTCAGTATTCATTCGTAGACTCACCATGTGGTTTAGTTGTTTTTATTTTATTTATTATATATTTTTTGTTTTAAATAAATCTCTATTGTTATCTTGGGAGGAATCATAATTTTCAAAAGCGAAAATTAAAATAGAAAAAAGAAGAAAAAAAGAAGAAGAAGAAGAAGAAGAAGAAGAAGAAGAAGACAGTTTTGTCAATCATAGGGAATTTGTACTACCTAGCTACAATAATCCGATACATTTAACTTAGTTGATTTTGGTTTTTCGGTGGAAATGCTATAATGAGCTTGGTGCGAAGCTTGGTTACTCTTCTAAGAATTTAATATGATAAAAATATTGGTTGAAAACGTAGGGTATATTGGATTCACTTTCTTGAAAGTTAAAAAGATTATCATATAATACAGACACGAATTAGGTCAGTTGGCAGCTCGACCCATTGCACCAAAGTGCAAGTACCCCTACCCATATATTAGATTAATTTAAAGTAATTTAGACTATAACTTGTATTTTTTTTATAAAAAAAAAACTATATAATTGTAATGGAAAACCCTTACAATTAGTAAAGAAGTACACCTACTACAATGCCAACGATATATCTCATCTATTTTTATGTTAGAAAGCATCCACCAATTGTCCATAGATTGCAAAACACTTTACATCTTTTAAATTATATGCATCTAAATTTTATATGTTCTCTTATTCTAAGCAAATTCAATCCAAAATATCGAACTCAAAGGGTCTTAAATTCCGCTAATACCTCATTGTCGTAAGTTTAAGCAAATTCAATCCAAAATAACGAACTCAAAGGGTCTTAAATTCCGCTAATACCTCATTGTCGTAAGTTTTGTTACCACAACAAATAAGTAACGATATTTTTCTCCAAAAAAAACAGTAATTTATTTCATAGATACTACTACAAGATCTGGATACAGACACTAACCCGGAATCGGAGAGTTCATACACATACAAAGATAAGACTTGTTACATCACAAATTGCATAAAAATAAAAATAAAGCAAAGCAAGTTTTTATTAAAAAAAGCACACAAAGGTTGAAATGTGTCCAAATATGGTTGAAGCGCTTCATGCATGGATCACTTGTTGCCCTTCAATATCTCAGCAACCTCAGCTAGAGATTTTGTAGACGACCCTTGTTGGCTCAAGGCCACTTTGGCTGCCTCTTTCAACTCCTTCATCTTGTTCCTTAGCAATCTCCCTTCATCTCCTTCAATCAAGCCCCTTGCATACTTGGCAATATCTTGGGCCTCCACTATGCCTTTGTCATTCATCTTGACCCTCCATGCAATCTTTATATCATCAGCCAACAAAACTGCGTTCGTGGGTTGCTCTGCATAGAGTGGCCAAGCAATCAAAGGCACGCCGTTCACAATGCTCTCCAGTGCTGAGTTCCACCCACAATGGGTCAAGAACCCACCTGTTGACTCGTGACTCAGCACTTGGATTTGTGGGGCCCATGATGGTACAACTAAGCCCACCCCTTTGGTTCTTTCCAAAAACCCATCAGGCAAAAAACTCAGCGGGTCCTTCTGTTGGGCATCAGAACTAAAATAAGTAGATTGTTCCTATCATGAACCGGGTCCAGAAAATCTCTACCGTGGAGCGGTACGCAACCGGGGAGCTGGACTGGTTCAAGCATGTCCTGGTATGCACAAGAAGTGGTCTCGTCAAGGCTTGGCAAATAAAACCCAAAAGACAAAGACATTGCATTCGATGACCAAAACAAGTAAGGTGCCACGTTGCATTCAATGGCCACATCAAATGCGTCCGAGCCCAAAACGTCAACTATAAGTGCTACTACACGAGTTGACTCATTTAGGACCTTTAGAGAGTCTCGTAGAGCGGAGAGGGATCGAGTCATGGTGAGTATGCTTTGTGCTTCGATCTGAGCGTCCTTGGGGAGGTCATCGAGGTCTATGGGAGGGAGAAAGGTGGATGATATGGATTGAAGGTTAACTGCTTCAAGGATTTTCTTTTGGGGCGTCATGGATGACCCGTCATTTGGGATGATGAATGTGACGGCGAAGTTGTGGTGGACGACGAGTCGTTTGGCTAGCTCGATGAGGGGAATGAGATGGCCTAGTCCTGGAGTTGGGACAATGGCCACATGGAGTGGTTTGAGCGTTTGCTGGATGTTGAAATCCATGGTGGGTGTAATTTGGTTTGTTGTATATAACGTTAGGAAATGTGTAATGAATTGGCTTTGTGTTTGCCTTCAGTATTTAAGGAAGATATTGTGGGACTGAAAAACAAATGAAGATTGTGGGACTATTTATAAGGAAGATTGTGATTAGCATTCCTCTTCTTTTACTAGGATATTTCTTCCTGAAATGAAGGAGCCATTGCCATGTTGGTTTCTTTGTTTAATTATTTTTTTTCTTCTGGTTTTAATGGCTTTGAAAAAATAAAAACAAAATTGTTTTATTCTTTCAAGGTTTCGAATTTCTCACAAAGCAAATAAGAAATACTTTATTTAACTATTTGTATGCATTATTCAAGGCTGCATTTTCTCCAAGTAAAATAATTCAAAATAATTTTCTTCGAAGGGAAAAACACGTGCAAGAAATTAAAGTTCTTTATAAACTCTACTAATTTCTCCCACCAAAACTTCTGTACCAAATTATTTCTACCAATTGTCACCCACGAATCTATTACAATTGCCACATCCTTCTTGGTGGTCTTTTCTTGTTTGCAAAAGAGCTATTTGGGGACTCATCCATTGATAGATCTATGAGGAGAAGAGAAATATTCACTTTTTCCTCTTTGTGATGGTGCTTTATTGTGAAGATCTAGCCACTTTGTCAACGTGTGATTTGTATACTTGTTTTGCAAGCAATATCTGAAATAGAAAATAAACACGTTATTGTATATGTGCAAATATATAAACAAAAAGAAAGAATTTTACCTTGTCTGTTTTTTTTTTTTAAAAGCGAAATTTTACTGCACAACTTTGACATGCAGAGATGGGTAGCTACCAAACAAAATCACTTACGTTAACTTTATTTGTAGACTCACCGCTTGAAAATGGTAGATGGATGAAAGGAGAGTAATTTTTTTATGTTCATGTGTTCATCATGTACATTAACTATATTCATTCGTAGACTCACCATGTGGTTTAGTTGTTTATGTTTTCTTATATTTTTTGTTTAATTTATATAAATCTTTAGTGTTATCTTGGGATGGGAGGTACAGTTGGTCAATCCTAATTTTCAAAATTCCTAGCTATAATAATCCGATACATTTAACTTAGTTGATTTTGGTTTTTCGGAGGAAATGCTATAATGGGCTTGGTGTGAAGCTTGGCTACTCTTCTAAGAATTTAATATGATAAAAATATTGGTGGTTTCATTTGGGAGGGGGTAATTTCTTACAAGAGCAAATGACTGAATTAGCGTTGGGACTTGAATTGAGTGGGCAGAGGTTTATTTGGGTTGTTAAGAGCCCAAATCAGACAGCTAAAAATGCAAATTATTTTATTTGGGTTCTTAACAAATGGGTTTCTAAAGAGGACCAGGGAGGTGGGTCTAGTTGTCTCACCTTAGGCCTCAGAAGTCCAAATGTTGAGTCACAGGTCAATTGTGGATGGAACTCAACATTAGAGAGCATGGTGTGCCTTTGATTGCTTGACCACTCTATGCGGAGCAAAAGCTCTTACATGTATTAAGTAATATTACAGAGTACATATGCATGATGTGAGTGGTGATGTCGAATGATACACGAAATGACAAATTCAAAAGCAAAAGTAAATCATTTCTTATTTTCTTCGGGTATATTTTTGCTCACCACTTTAACCCAATGCATACCCTCATCACATTTCTCAATATTTGACACGTGTCTATTGATATAACCATGGTTGTATAAATACAAAGTAAATAATTAACTATGATTATGCCAAATGACACATGTCAAATGTTGAGAAAGATGGTGAGAGTACACTTAGAGTTAAATTGGTGAGCAAAAATATACTCATCTTCTTCTATTGATAAGTAAAATATATGTTTAAAATATACTAATCACATTTATTATTTGCCAAACATTATTTATTAAATCAGTGAGTAACGTGACCTACTTTATGTCATAAAAAGTTTATTAAAAGAGAAGGAAAGCCAGCCATTCTCAGTCGTAAGTCCCACGACCTTATCACCACCAAGGTTCTTTCTCAACATGAAAATACTTCAACACCCTCCTCCTCTTCTTCTAGCCACCAACAGACAGTGATCTCAATCTTCATTAAGTACCTTCTCAAACCACCAAACCCAAGTATACTTTTCTTTCTTCTTCCATTTTCATTCCCTAAACACCAAAAGCTTCACAGTTTTCATTTGATCGCCATGGAATTGGACAACCACCACCACAACAAACTGATCAAGCCACCCCACATCGCCATTGTCCCTAGCCCAGGCATAGGCCACCTCATCTCCCTCGCCGAACTAGCCAAACGACTCGTCGTCCACTGTAGCTTCACCTTCACATTCATCATCCCAAATGACGGGTCGCACTTGGCACCTCAAAAGAAAGTCCTTGAAGCCCTAGATCCCCAAGCCATATCACACATCTTCCTCCCTCCTGTAAGCTTCCATGACCTCCCTGAGGACGTTATGGTCGAAACCAAAATCGCCCTCACCTTGACTCGGTCCCTCTCGGCTATACGCGATTCGTTTAAAGTCCTGGTTGAGTCAACTAGGCTAGTGGCACTTGTTATTGATGTTTTTGGCGTGGACGCCTTTGATGTGGCCAATGAATTCCAAGTGTCCCCTTACATTTTTCCCCCTCAGCTATTGGCTTGTGGCTTATATTTCATCTCCCACTCCTTCACGAGACCACTACTTGTGAGTATAGGGACTTGCCTGAACCGGTCCAACTTCCGGGTTGTGTTCACCTTCACGGTCGGGATTTCCCGGACTCAGTTCAGTACCGGTCCAATGAGGCCTATGAAGCGATTGTTCAGATTTGCAAGAAGTTTAGGTCAGCTGCTGGGATCATGGTCAATAGCTTTGTGGACTTGGAACCAGGTGCTTTCAAAGCTTTCAAGGAGCATGGAGAAGGTTTTCCACCGGTTTACCCGGTTGGACCGGTGATAAAGACCGATTCAGTTGATGGTTTGGAAGAGAATGAGTGTTTGAAGTGGCTCGACAAGCAGCCCAATGGGTCAGTATTGTTTGTTTCATTTGGGAGTGGTGGGAGTTTCTCACAAGAGCAAATGACTGAATTAGCCTTGGGACTTGAATTGAGTGGGCAGAGGTTTATTTGGGTTGTTAAGAGCCCAAATGAGACATCTAAAAATGCAAGTTATTTTAGTATACAAGGCGCTGAGGACCCTTGTGGTTTTCTACCACATGTGTTTTTGGAGAAGACCAAAGAGGTAGGCCTAGTGGTCCCATCTTGGGCCCCACAAGTCCAAGTGTTGAGTCATGGGTCAACGGGTGGGTTTTTGACCCATTGCGGGTGGAACTCAACATTGGAGAGCATTGAGCACGGTGTACCTTTGATTGCAAAGCAGAAGATAAAGAAGGTGCAACTAGTTGATGGTTTGAAGGTTGCTTTGGAGGTGCAAATGAATGAGAAGGGCATAGTGGAGAGGCAAGATATTGCAAAGAATGTTAGGGCACTGATTGAAGGAGATGAAGGGAAATTGCTAAGGAGCAAAATGAAAGAGCTTGAAGAGGCAGCCAGAGTGGCTTTGACCCAAGAAGGGTCTTCAACCAAGTCACTTGCTGAGGTGGCTCAGATATGGAAGGGCCTCAAGATCTAATGTAACCTAGCTAATGTGTCCATTAATAATGGTTTCATTACGGATGAAATGAACATGTGTGGTTTCCTTGGCCTTTATCTGAAAATATTCATAGGGAATATTCATAGGGAATATTATAATCCGATACATTTAACTTAGTTGATTTTGGTCTTTCGGAGGAAATGCTATAATGAGTGGGGGGACTTTCTCACAAGAGCAGATGACTAAATTAGCCTTGGGATTATCAAATCAAACTGATGGAGAATAAAAGTCTTGGTATCTATCATGAAAATACCTTTAACACCCCTATCCGACGGTCAACAAAAATCTTCCTTGAATACTTAGGCAAACACAAACCCCACACAAATTAAACCAACCATGGAATTACACACCTAGCAAAAACTCAACCCACCACCCCATGTGGCCATCGTCCCCACTCCGCCATCATAAAATATTTGATGATTGTTGTTTCAAATATTCAAATACCTGTGCCTTGTAAGATTATGTGATCCATCTATTCCTAGTCTATATGATATTTGACGATTGTTGTTTTAAGGGGATGTATTTAATTGAGATTTTAAAAGACTATTTTGGAATTAAAAAGTCTTGCAGATTTAAGCATAATATAATTACTTATAGGATTTTTTTAATGGATTACTAGAAGCTTATACCCCAACAGCAGGTAACTCTAGTTTTGAAGGTGGTTTGGTCTTCATGTGAGGAAACAACATTACTTATACCTAGTGGTTGTTATTGGTGGTTTGGTCGCCATGGTTTATACCCAATGCACAACTGCTTGGGTGGAGGTCAAGGTGAGGAAAGAATTTTAAAAAAATCTCACGTGAAAAGTCTAATGGGTTAGGATGGGATTTGAGATAGAGCTTGCTATTTATATCTCCCACAAAAAAATCTCACACAATCTCACATTTTAAAAAATCCTTTGAAATTAGCAAGATTTTGAATATCATAAGACTTTTTGTTACTTGTTTAAAGTCTTGATTGAATACCACTAGATTTTGACACCCTCATTTTAAAATCCTAATAGTCTTAATGGAATACCACAAGACTTGTTTAGATTATTTAAAAGTCTTAATTGAATACCACATGACTTATTTATCCCAAAATAATCATTTAAAATCCCAATTAAATAAACCCCCCTTAATGATTATCATACATTAAACTCCGTTGTATAATTCATCACTGGCACATAATATAGTAACACCTCACCCTAAACCCTCACTCTAAACCTCGTTATCAAGCCCTTAGCTTCAACAAGATATTATACTTAACATGACTTGTAATCTCATATGGTAACATGGTTGCCCTACTTAGTTTTAGATCACTAGGTTTAAGCAATGTGCGGCAACCCAAGATCAGTAAGAATTAAGATTAGTGATTGTAACTTTACACATTGGTTCAAATTTGAAATTTTGTTGGTGAATCTTTGTCAGCTTTGCGCTATCACAATTGTATTATGTATGCACGACAAAAAGTGACATGTCATTTTTATAGAAGCGTAAAAGAGGAAAACAAATGAAAATAAAGATGAAGGGAATCACCAGTCAATTGACTCAATTATGAAAAATAGACTGAGAAAATAAAATTGAATGAAGATAATCGACAGCTATCTGGCCTTTCTTGTGTTTTGTTTTCTCGTTTTTATTGGTCCCTGAATTTGTTGAAATTCTTCATTCTCAAACCCTCAACTCAATTAATCAGTTAATGTAAGTCGTTAATCTTTTGATCCACATATCAATTTAGTCACTATTGGTAGTACTTTTGTTAAAGTCTCGGTTCACCCAAGATACATCATTGATTTCCTAATTTTTTTTGGATGAATCCAAGGTATCCCCTGCATTTAGGCGAGGAATAATTCCTCGAGCTGGGTCGGATCCCATTTGGGGGGCAAGCTCTCCCAATGATGGTTGCATTTAGGCGAGGAATAATTCCTCGAGCTGGGTCGGATCCCATTTGGGGGGCAAGCTCTCCCAATGATGGTTGCTCCATTCACAAGGCTCGAACTCGAGAACTTTTAAAAGTGAACCATTTATGAAAAAAAAACCCTGTTTTTTTAATTTGGTTGGGCAAGGGAAGGGTTATGTTATCATCTATATTTGTATATGTGGACGAAAGACCTTCAAGAAGTAGTAGCATTATCATATGGAGCACCATAATATTAGAGCCGTGGTGGTGACATTG
>NW_018927365.1:0-11154 GCF_002207925.1 Prunus avium | reverse complement strand
CTTGTTTTCTCTGTACAAATTTGATTACTAACAATGGTGATACTGTTGGGTTCTTGAGATCTCGGGTTTGACAGATGGTGTGAATATGGGGTGTACACACTAGTCAATATAAAATTGAATCTTTAATATGGTGCATCTGCTAATGCTTATTTTAGTATCTTAGACTTCATACATGAGACAGGGTTACATCCATTTTGATTTTATAACCATTATACAGTACTTTCATTGACACTAAGGTCTAGCTGAAAGCTACGGGTTTAACACAAGAGTCATTATTGATATCTCTTGCTAATTTTTCTGATCAGGGTTTAAGAAAAAGTTTACACAAGGATTGTATTGCAAGAAAGGAACCAGCTGAGGTAGGTTTTCTTTAACTCACAGTATCTCTATCAAATTTGAGATGTTCTTAATTCTTCTGCTCAGTTGTTGATTCATAACACAAAGCCCCTATTATCTGTTGTGATTTTTCGCAGTGTCTCTTTCCTAAAGAAATTATTAAAAACATTGCCACCCCGGTGTTCCTCCTCCACTCAGCTTATGATTTTTGGCAGGTAAGTTTCCTCAGAACCCAAGTTTCATTTGCACGTCACCAGAATTTGATTTCACATTCATTGTTTTTATTTTCGTAATTGGATGATCATTAGATACAAAATATCTTGATACCTGAAGGATCAGATCCGTATCACTACTGGCAAAAGTGCAGACTGGACATTCATAATTGCAATGCTACCCAGGTTGAAATACTGCAAGGTAATTGGGTATGATTCTCATGACACAATACGTATTGCCTGACAGTTCAGTAAATGACTTACAGCTAAAATTGGCCTCAGTCTATGTAGCAAGGGATTATATGGCCCACTCTTCAAGGAATACCATCTCAATGGTCTTATAATTGTTAGCTAAAGTACATTGCTGATTGCCACCAGCCATTTGTAGACTTGTGTGGACTATAAACCAGCATATTTCCATCCAGCCCGCCAGAGGAAGTTTACGGTATTATGTTACATTTAAACTAGAATTCTTAGGGTCACTGAACCAGAGAAAATTTCGGTGAAGATAACCCAGTTATAGAGTTTTTGGACCATAAACCATCATTTTAAACAGCTTCCAGTTGCATTCAGGGGGCACTACTGGGGTCCTCTTTTTAGTTTTTTTTTTTAGCAAGGAAATATCTCGGGGAACTGATTGGTATTCCCAAACCCATGTAGCACACATGTTTTTTGCATATACAATGATCCACCATTGGTTCATCTTATGTGTACTTGTATTAACTGGTTTGAGACCTCGTCATTTGGAAAATAAGATTCATGCATTGGATCCTAAGTTTACTTCTAAACATAATATTGTGGCAAATTACCTTGGCAACTTTTTTTCGTACAGGTTACCGCAGATCTCTTTTGAAGGCGCTAAAAGAATTCCAGAAAAATAAGGAAGGAGGAATGTTTATAAGTTCATGCTTTATTCATTGCCAGGCATGGATGACTGAGACATGGCATGCTCCTACTTCTCCACGAATAAACAATAAGGTGAGGAGTTTCTTATCATCGTATTTGAATGCTGAGATAAGATAAGGGTTTCTTGTTAACTAGAATATTATTTCAGAAAGTATTTCATCCCTGCAGTACGTTTCTATGTGATTTCTAGAGGGAGAGAGCCTCAGTCATCTCTCTCCCCTCTCCCCAACCCCTGCCCCCTACGTGGGCGTCCTTGTGCTAAATCATGTTATACAATCTACGTGTTTGTCATGTGATTTTACCTACTAAAGCTGAGTGCCGTAAGCCCAGCATCATGGCATCAAATGTGTGTAATTAATTTATTTATCGGGTTTCTGTAATTTTCGTAACTAGACTCGATATCTAACTGTTTGTCTTTGTTGTTCCTGATAGACAATTGCAGAGTCCGTTGGCGATTGGTACTTTAATCGAAATGCATCAAAGAAAATTGACTGCCCGTTTCTATGCAATCCTACCTGCTATCATGTAAATTTCACACACGGTTGATTGAACTCAAGAACACAAGTTTTTAGCGGGTTATTCCCAACTGTAGATCCTTACTTCCTCAGTATCCCCTGGTGGAAATACTCTCCTTGTCCAGTGCATGATCCTATTTTTGTAGATATCGAGCATGAAGGTGTTTTTAGAAGAAAACAGTTTATATTGTTGTCACTTCTTTACATATAGGAGACAGTCATTGTTAAATTTTGTATATTACATTGCAGAGTACAAATTAACCAAATGAAAGGCCTTTGCTTGCAATGTAGCGATCATTTTGAAACAGCTCAATGCTCAAGGATGTGTGTGTATGCTAATTGCTATGATTATCTTCTGTACACCGTACCAGAAACCAATTATAAATACTGCACCCCCCAATTATAAACCCAATTTAGTGCTTGAAACTTGCAAATCATGAGATAATTATAGATACGTGATTTCAAGATCTCCTCTCACCACTCTACAAATCTCATGTCACTTGAGTTAAGGCTTATGAGCCATATATTTTCGATCACAGTATATCATACATGTTACATGTAGATGGTTGTAGATACCAAGCCATAACATTTCTTCTGTAAAAATAATGCTAACTTGTGAAACATGAAGCATGCAATGACTTTCATATAGATCTTTTTTTTTTTGGGTCAAGACTTTCATAGAGATCAATGGTTAAAAGTTATCTCGTGTGGTACACTTCAATTATGTTTGATGACTCTGATTAAATTGGATTATGAAGTAGAATTTCATTGCATTGGATTGGAAATGATTACACTAATACAATGATGTGTTTGGAAATGTGTTATTGCATGGCTTAGTAGGATTAGACATAATCCAATCCAACTTAACCCGACTTTTTAGTAGGATTAATCCTACTACATTTGGCCTTTGTAGAATTAAACATAATCCAATTCATGTTGTTTACGAGTGGAAGTCAACTTGCCAAGTGGGTCATTTTTCTTTTATTGCATAAAACAAATTTTTTTAATCAAAATAATGCTACCCTTTTTTGTTTTTGTTTTCTTAATAGCAATGCTACCTTATTCTATAAACAATGCGGCTGATTTTTTCCGGGAAAAAAAAAAAAGAAAAAAAAAAATTGTTGTCTTGTTGAAGATTGGGAATTGGTGTTTTTAAGTGTCTCCAGTAGACTGCGTGAGCACTGAGCCTATGAGCCAATTGATGTTGGGGTCAATGGCAAATCCTAGGCTTCGCAGCCTGCTATGGTGGAGACGGTGGGCCAGAAAGGACGGGGCAATCGCGGCCGTCAGATTTACCGTTATTGCCTTCGCTCTCACTCTCCTCTCCAACTCTTGGCGCGATGAACCAGACTCCGAAATCACCCGCCCATTTAATCCCATCACCGCCTCCGATTTGGTCAATTAATCCTGTTGCAAAACGCTAAAGCTAGAGGCGCCCGTACTCAATCTCATCCCCTCAACTTGCCACCTAAATTTCGATTCATTTCTGGTTTAAATTCATTGGTTTGCAGTATGTTTTGATGGAAGTGCGCCTGGCTACCATTTCAATAAGGGCTTTGGATCTGGAGCTAACAATTGGCTGCTTCACATTGATGTCTTATAGTTTCATTCAATTTCAGTGCATTTACATGTTCTAGTTGATATGTTTGCTAAGAAAGCAAAAATAGGTAATGAGTTTTGGGTTTTGGGTTGAAAATTGAAATGCAGGGTGGAGGTTGGTGCAATACAATAGAATCTTGTTCATGGCGTAAAGGGACCCCATTAGGGCTTCCAAATACATGGACCGTCGAGTTCCCTTTTCTGGGTACTTCAATTTGCCTCAGCTAATATGTCAAAATCCAATTTTTAACCAGCTGATTGATGAATTTCAAATCAATTTTTGGAGCATTATCTAGGATTCTTTAACTGGAACAAAGTCAAAATCCGGTACTGTGATGGCGCGTCCTTAGCTGGCCAACCAGAAATGAGTTGAAGGTAAATTTATGTTTGGAGATTTTCTGCCTTGTTTCGGAACCGGTTATAATAATTTTACAAATGGAAGAATATTATTGTTGAGGAATTATATGGAAGAAAGTTGCGTGTTATTCACATTGTCTGTTCCTCCATTTCCTAGAATGGATCAGCAATTTTCTTTATTGGCCAGCTCATTTGGAAGCAGTTATGGATGAACTCTTGTCAGCTGGCTTGTGAACAGCGAAACAGGTATCTCTGTGGTTACTCCAATTAAGCTCTGCTGTTTATAATCATGATCTGTAAGTTTACAGATGTTAAACATCAAGAAAATTTTATGCATGTACGTGGTTTGATGGTTATGATTTATGACTACACAAGTTGTGGTTTCGTTAATTCTATAAGGATATGATTTGTCCAATATTCGTAATAAACTTCTGCAGAGCAAGACTTTGTTTCCTGCATGCACATCTTTTTAATGCTCTCTCATAAATCTATTTTCCTGCATCCAGATTTTATCAAAGAGTGGTCCATTTCTGCTAATATGTATGAGTGACAATCTTACAGGCCCTTCTTTCGGGGTGCTTTGCTGGTGGGTTAGCGACTCTTATACATTGTGATGACTTTCGAGGCCTTTTGCCTGAGGATGCAACTGTCAAATGTCTTGCTGATGCAGGTTTTTTTCTTGATGAGTATGTTTTATGTGTACTAGTGCCTTCTGTACCAACATTTGTTTTAGCTAATCTATTCAGTGTGGAGTCTTTGATCATATTTCTCAGGTGTACTCTTCAAGGACAATGTTTTCTATTTTTATCTAATATCTCGTAAATCTTAAATTTCATGAATGATACTGAAGTTTCCTGATTCTACTATCTCAAATTCTTACATCAGGAAATAAGACCTGTCAAAATGGAATACCTATCATACTGTTCCCTTTTCAAGCTACAGTAGGAACGTTGAAAAGTCTGGCATGCGTTTAGTAACTAGTTTCTGTACATGTATGATGTTTTTCCATTTGTTTTCACATAAGGCATCCTATGTGCTCTAGATAGTGCATAAACAAGGAGGAAAAGAAATTTTTGAGCCACTTCTTGTTTCCTACTTTTCAGGAAAGATGTTCTCCAACAACGGACCATGAGATCTTTCTATCATGATGTTGTCATCCTTCAGGTTATACTATGATCTTACCGGTACTAGTTTATGTAATCTTTAGCTAGGTTATATTCATCCTTTTTTTTTTCTGTATAAAATAATTCTACCAAATAGTGATACTGTAAAGTCCAGCATATGATTATGGGATTTAGAAAACTAGTGCATGTGTATTTATATTTTTGATAGGTGCATCTGCTAGTTCTTATTTGAGGGTCTGATACATCATATTTGAGACATGATATTATCCATCTTCAGTTTATCTATATCACCTATATGAAAACAATATGTTTGGCATGCAAGGCTATATGAATCGTTAAACAGTACCTTTATTGACACTAAGGTCTAGCTGAAAGCTGTACGTTTAGCCCAATAACCATTATTGATATCTCTTGCTTATTTTTGGATCATGCTGCCAGGGTTTAGCAAAGAGTTTGCACAAGGATTGTGCTACAAGAATGGAACCCTCTAAGGTAGGTGCTCTTTTCCTATTCTGTATAGGGTACCACTGAGCAAATTTGATAGGTTTCTTCGTATTTCCTATTGTTTGTTGTGAACTTCTACGACAGTGTCTCTTTCCTGAGGAAATCATTAAAAACATTAACACCCCAGTGTTCCTAGTCAACCCCGCCTACGATTTTTGGCATGTAATTTTCCTCAGAGCTTCATTTGCTTAATTGATTGCACATTCCTTTTCTCATTTTCTAATTGGATATTATTAGATACAATTGATACCTGAATCATCAGATCCACATGGCTATTGGAAAAGGTGCAAATTGAACATTTTCAATTGCAATCCTAGCCAGGTTGAAATACTACAAGGTAATTGGATATGCATCTTGTGACCCAATATGTATTGCCTGACAGTCTAGGAAAATCACATACACCTAATGCTGGTTTGAGTCTATATATATTTTTTAAGACTATAAACCAGCGTTTTTGCAGCCTGCAAGTCAGCAGGAAGTTTGGGTCTTCTCATCATGTCACATTTAAACTACTCTATAAAATTCTCACTTAAAATAGGATTCTCAAGGAAATTGTTTTATGAAACAGCTCACTGGAACAATCTGGTCATAGATTTTGTGGACCATTACAGTTGCAAGTTGGAAACAGTGGGCATTGGTAATGTAATCTTATTAGGTCATCTTTTAGCAAGGAAATATCTTGTGGGGCTTACAGGCATTTCCGAACCCATGTAGCACACACATGTATTTCGACAGACAAAAATGATATCTTACATGTAGTTTTAGCTTCACTAGCTTGAGGCTTCTTGGGAAATGAAAAACAGGATTCAATGTATTGGTCCCTGTAATTGACTGTATAATAAATTGTAATTGTAAAAAGAATATTGTGGTAATTAACTTACCAACTTATTTCATACAGGTTTCTGAGGTTCGATGTTGAAGGCGCTGAATGAATTCCAAAAAAATAAGGAGGGAGGAATGTTTATAAATTCATGTTTTATTTTTTGCCAGACATGGATAACTGAGACATGGCATTCACCCAATTCTCCACGAATAAACAATAAGGTGAGGAAAGTTTCATGATCTTATTTGAATGTGGAGAGACCCTCAGTGATCTCTAAATCCCTCTCCCTCCCCCTGTGGGTAGTGTTCAGTGTTTAGCTCTGTTCATAAGCTTAATGCTCATGCTTCATACTTGCATATGATTACGATATACATATCGGAGTTCTAGTCAGCGACTTTAGCGCCAGCATTGAAACTCTTCAATGGTGCACGCAAAAAATTGGATGTTTAGGGAAGCAATATTTTATTTCATCCTGTAAGATAAATAATGTTATACATCTTTCTGTCATGTAATGTTGCTGTTCATGTATTTTAGGCGTTCACAGTAGCAACTGAAAGCCTAAGACTGTTATCTGACTAATTTGAACTTTGATAGAAAATCGCAGATTCTGTGGGGGATTGGTACTTTAGTCGGAATGTCGTAAAGCAAATTGACTGCCCATTTCCATGCAATCCCACTATCATATGAATTTCACTGTTTTCTCAGGAGGCTGATTGAACTCAAGGAGGCATCCAACTTTTTAGTGGGTTATTCATTGTAGACATTGAGAATGAAACAGGGGAAACACATTGCAACAAATTGGAAAGATCGGGGTATCTAATTGTAAAAATTGAGAGGATATGGGCAAACACGCCTTACGAGTGAAACCACATAATACCAAACTGGAATTGACCCTATATTATATAACATGATCCCATCTTTACCTAGAGGAGTAACACTATTAACCAGATGAAGGGTCTCTTCCTTTCAATGTAGGGATAGATTTTTATTTATTTTCGGGTCAATACTGTACTTTTTTAATTGTATGATTTTTTTTCCTTTTTATTTATTTTGTCTTAGTTTTTGGTTTTTATATTTCATTGTGGGTAGGGTACAAAAGGTTTAATTCTTTTAAGACATTGACATTACAAAGATTATGGGGGAAAAAATTGTATAAATGAAAGAACGAATGGCAAAATCAGCCAACCCTTGTGTGAATGTATTTTCTATTTGCAGTTTTTTAATTTATTTTTCCCCAAATGAAGTTGTTTGAGACAAAAAACAAAGAGGTCTGATTGACTTGCAAATGCGTCAACATTATGAAGCTATATTCAGATGTCAATTTGCATGCATGTTACACATGTTTTGCAACACGACAAAACTTTTAAGATTTTGATTTTTCTTCTCATATATATTGCAAAACATGTGGTTTACATAGACGCGCTTGGACAACGAAATTTAATAACGGGGTCCCCGTATGCCCCAATTATTGGAAGGACCAATTGATGTATTGGCTTGGCTGGTTGCTCAATTTCCATGTTGTAGAAAGAAAGAAGCTCCAACACAAAGATAACCTTCTCGTGATATATACAGAGGAACTTTCTTGCCTGCCAACTAACACATTAAAGAACTCTACACTTTCCAAGGTTACAACAACATTGCAACAAATTGGAAAGATCGGGGTATTTAATTGTAAAAATTGAGAGGATATGAGCAAACATGTCTTACGAGTGAAACCACAGGATACCAAACTAGAATTCACCCTATATTATATAACACGATCACTTCTTTACCTAGAGGAGAAACACTATTAACCAGATGAAGGGTCTCTTCCTTTCAATGTAGGGATGGATTTTTATTTATTTTTGGGTCAATACTGTACTTTTTTAATTCTATGATTCTTTTTCCTTTTTATTTATTTTGTCTTAGTTTTTTGTTTTTATATTTCATTGTGGGTAGGGTACAAAAGGTTTAAACCTGCATTGTCTTCACAGTTTCCTTTAATTCTTTTAAGACATTGACATTACAAATCAGCTGTCTCCAGTGGAGCCTAATGGGTATGTTTACAAAAATTATGGGGGAAATTTTTTGTAGAAATGAAAGAATGAATGGCAAAATCAGCCAACCCTTGTGTGAATGTATTTTCTAATGAAGGTTTTTAATTTATTTTTCCCCTAATGAAGTTATTTCAGACCAAACACAAAGAGGTCTGATTGACTTGCTAATGAACACGACAAAACTTTTAAGATTTTGATTTTTCTTTTACAAAGAGCGCACTTTTTTTTTGTCAATGTAATTCTATTCAAATAAATTGAAAATGATTACAAAAGGTGGAGAACCACGAGCTAAAGAAAAACAGAACACTAGCAAAACAAACAAACAAAGAGCCAAAACAGTAAAGTACATAACAGACAAAGTGAAGGATTTTGATTTTTCTTCTCATATATATTGCAAAACATGTGGTTTACATAAACGCGCTTGGACAACAAAATTTAATAACCGGGGTCCCATATGCCCCAATTATTGGAAGGACCAATTTATATATTGGCTGGTTGCTCCATTTCCATGCTGTAGAAAGAAAGAAGCTCCAACACTAAGATAACCTTCTCGTGGTATATACAGAAGAACTTTCCAAGGTTACAACAACAATCAACAACTCAACACAAAACATGTGGTTTACATAAACGCACTTAGTCAACAAAATTTAATAACGTGGGTCCCCATATGCCCAATCATTGGAAGGACCAATTGATATATTGGAGCCACTCTTGGCTGATTGCTCCATACTCCTTGTTGAGCAATAATCTCAGAGGATAAACAAGTATCCTAAACAAGCTTCAGTTATGGAGAGGTCTGATCAAGAACAAGAGCCATCTGACTCTCAAAAGTAAGTTGTTTTAACTCTAAAATAATCAAATGCAATTGAGCATCTATCTCTGTTTGTCTCGCAATGAACATTAATTAATTACCATATATTAATATATATCTGCATGAATAATTATTGTTCAGAACGCCAGAAAAACAGATCGCAGAGATTGCATCTTGGAAACCTGCCATGAAATGGGATACGAAATTTGTAATATGCTATATTTTATCAGTGTCACTGGATCCTTTGTTACTCTACAGTCTTATCCTCAACGACGATAGGAAGTGTGTCGTAGTGGACACAAAATTGAAAATAATAGCTATTGTTTTGCGATCATTGGCAGATCTCTCCTACATAGGGCCCATTATTTGTGAGATTCCTGATATAACAAAACGACTGAGACTGAGACTGAGTTTTATGAGATTGAGACTAGCATTCAGACGTCTTAATGGGGAGGAAGTTGACAATTGTTATGCCTGGAAGGTAGAGACGTTTGAGATTGTGAAAATTCTGACGATAGCTTTCTGGAGGCGGTTAAGCATCCCAATGGCCATTTTAGCTGCTCTTCCTGTTCCGCAAGTAAGAAACCATTTCCTAATTATGTATAATTTAATCAATGCTTTCCTCTCCTCCTAATAATAATATCTATAAGTTGAGCTTGAGACTAGAAACTTATGAATACTATATATGTATATGTGGCTGTGTGAGGGTGGAATGATTTTTTCTTGTCAAATACGACCCTTTTAGATATATACATCAGTCTTTCCAATAAATTGTCCAAGAATTTCCACTCCTATACCAACATACCACTCCCCATCCTATAATCCTATTCCATTACAATTCCAGAGCAACCTTTGTCCAAAAAATAAAATAAATTAATCCAGAGCAATACCGCACCCCACCCAAACCGATTGCACAACCCCTTCCTTACTCCTCATGATTTATTCACATAATAATAAATAAAACACACAATATAAAACATAAATTGATCTCATTTCCCCAATGAACTCTTCTGCGCCTCAAGCTCGAGAGCAGACTGAGCCAAGCACCAAACTCTTCGTCTCTGGTATATCCCCTTTTTTCCATTTTTTACCTTTTATTTTCTTTCATAGTTCCTCCATTTCTTTAGTGGGTCATTGTCAGGGCCAACTTTGAGAATTTGAGAGCCTTGTGTGAAACTTAAACTCAGGGCCCTCACATTATTTAACACGAAAATACTATAAAAAATCGACATTTTGGTTTATTTTGCTATATGTTGTAAAAAGCTGGTACTTTGTGAGGTAATTCAATGATTTTGGAATTTTCGAGTTTGTGGTTGCCGAGAAGATGAAGAAATTGGGATATGAAATCATACTTCTTTTTCTTTTTTAATGACTTGGGCAAACTAGAAACCGAAGAACCGCTCAATTGATTGGTTTTGTTACTCCTGTTATAATTATTTTTCCTTTTTAATGACTTAGGTTCTCACATTGCAATGTACATGTGTGCAGATAGCAATTTTAGTTTTCTTTCCAAAGCTGAGGGCCTCGAGAGCTTTGAACAGAATGAGGATTATGAATTCACTTATTCTGTTGCAATATGTGCCACGAATTTATCTAATATACAGAGACTGCATAAATCTTAACAAGAAGAAACTCGACAATTATATTTCTGACATAAAGCGTAAAGCATGGGTCCCATGGCTTCTCAATTTCATCCTATATATCCTTGCTAGTCATGTAAGTTTCTATTTGATGTCAATTTAAAATTTAATTGTCATCTTTAAATAAAATAATTTTTTTTTCTTCATTATTGTCCGGGTTAGATTGAATTTTGATTTTAGTTCTCTAATTAGATACATTTTTTTTTTATAAATATAGACGCGAATACAAAAGTGTAAGTACATTAATATACCTATAAATATGAATTTAAATTTACTTATAATTTTGTACCT
>NW_018927295.1:6947-19010 GCF_002207925.1 Prunus avium | reverse complement strand
TGCCTTTTCTTGACGTTCATCTTCACTAATCTTGGCAACTGCCATGCCTCAAGAACAGCCCAAGTCTTCAAGCTCAGGCCAAAGTACCAGCATTCAGGCCACTATTTGGGGTTCTTGCCAAGAAGGATACCTATTCCGGCTTCTGGACCCTCAAGGAAGCACAATGATATCGGCTTAAGAAGTTGGAGATCACCCTGATCAATATTGCCACACCAGTTTAATTTTTGACAAAAGGTGATCACCTGGGTTTTTCTTTGTTTCATCTTAATTAATTTTTTCTTTCTTTAATTTTCTTCACAACAAACATGAAGATTTGGTCGACAATGTACATGGAATTGTCAAAGGGTAATTAATATTTTTGGGCTGTTTTGATATGACAATGTTTTTAATTAGTTTGTTCAGGTTTGGTTTCTGAGATCTCCTATAAAATGTATACTAGGAGAAAGACTGTTTGGTTTTATCTTCTTCTTCTTCTCTTTTTATTTTTGGGTGTGCTTGAGCAGTAGACAATCAACAGCTTCACAGGAGCTCTAATTACTGATATGATATATTTTTAATGTTTTTTTCTGTATATTATACTCAAAAGATACATAGTTTCTACATGGAGAAGCTTCATATGTCTTTTCAAATATAATTTGTTTTTTTTTCTTTTTTCCCACCCTATTTACAATCCCTTTGGTGAAATAATGAAAGTAATTGGTAGGTAATTATGCAGATTTCAATGGTGGAGTAATGGAGTGGAATTGTCACCGCCCATTTGTACTATAATTGCAAATTTGATAGAGTAGTTGTATATCCAACAGAATCACGTAATTTAAATTATGATGAGATTTTAACTATAATGAAAGGTATGTTGTATGATTAAAGAAGAAACAACTACCCTATCAGAGGGGTTATTTAAGCTTTTTTGAGAAAAGAAAGAATTTGAAGTACTAGTCTCACTCACTCAGCATGGCGTTGGCGACAAATAAAAGTGAAATGACCCCTAAAACTAAAGAAGACACGGCATCATGTCGTACCTCTATTTAATTTTTCTTTATCTTCCATATAGGGTAATGCACAGGGTCCTAAGTAAAGCTAGAGGCATCAAACTATGAAACATTGAAAAAGTTTAAAAGTACCTGGGCATGTTTATCATTTCATAATGGGAATCAAAATAAGGAGTTCAATTTCGATTATGAATTACTCCTTTATTACCTCAAATAGCGGAATGAAAAAGTAAGCGGAGCCCATACAAAATTCAGAATTTAACTCTTGATTTTGGAGGAATTTGACTCTATTTTGGATGGTAGGTGGTATTCAAAATCAGGAATCCATCTTTTTTATTCATTATAACCTCACACAAATTTTAAAATTCCAAATTTGTCATCCGTTTGAACCTAATAATTTATCTATAACAAGTGCATTTTAGTAATCAAACTAGTTTTAATTCCGATTCATGAGAATTTAGTAAACAACTTATAAGGAATCAATACAATTCCTACCCCAATTCGACGACTCCTCGTAACCTGATTACGGATTAGTAAACATATTGAGAAACAATAATTTAGAATCATGAGTTAAAAGGATAATAAACTTATAATTTAAATATAAAAGTTAAAACAAAAAAAACTTATCATTTAAATAGTAAACTTATCATGTTTTTCTCTTTTCTCCCCATGAAGATTTGGTCGACAATGTACATGGAATTGTCAAAGGGTAATTAATATTTTTGGGCTGTTTTGATATGACAATGTTTTTAATTAGTTTGTTCAGGTTTGGTTTCTGAGATCTCCTATAAAATGTATACTAGGAGAAAGACTGTTTGGTTTTATCTTCTTCTTCTTCTCTTTTTATTTTTGGGTGTGCTTGAGCAGTAGACAATCAACAGCTTCACAGGAGCTCTAATTACTGATATGATATATTTTTAATGTTTTTTTCTGTATATTATACTCAAAAGATACATAGTTTCTACATGGAGAAGCTTCATATGTCTTTTCAAATATAATTTGTTTTTTTTTCTTTTTTCCCACCCTATTTACAATCCCTTTGGTGAAATAATGAAAGTAATTGGTAGGTAATTATGCAGATTTCAATGGTGGAGTAATGGAGTGGAATTGTCACCGCCCATTTGTACTATAATTGCAAATTTGATAGAGTAGTTGTATATCCAACAGAATCACGTAATTTAAATTATGATGAGATTTTAACTATAATGAAAGGTATGTTGTATGATTAAAGAAGAAACAACTACCCTATCAGAGGGGTTATTTAAGCTTTTTTGAGAAAAGAAAGAATTTGAAGTACTAGTCTCACTCACTCAGCATGGCGTTGGCGACAAATAAAAGTGAAATGACCCCTAAAACTAAAGAAGACACGGCATCATGTCGTACCTCTATTTAATTTTTCTTTATCTTCCATATAGGGTAATGCACAGGGTCCTAAGTAAAGCTAGAGGCATCAAACTATGAAACATTGAAAAAGTTTAAAAGTACCCTAGGCATGTTTATCAATCCATAATGGGAATCAAAATAAGGAGTTCAATTTCGATTATGAATTACTCCTTTATTACCTCTAATAGCGGAATGAAAAGGTAAGCGGGGGCCATACAAATCCGGAATTTAACTCCTGATTTTAGAGGAATTTGACTCTGTTTTGGGTGGTAGGTGGTATTCAAAATCAGGAATCCATCTTTTTTATTCATTATATCCTCACACAAATTTTAAAATTCCAAATTTATCATCCGTTTGAACCTTATAATTTATCTATAACAAGTGCATTTTAGTAATCAAACTAGTTTTAATTCCGATTCATGAGAATTTAGTAAACAATTTCTAAGGAATCAATACAATTCCTACCCAAATTCGACGACTCCTCGTAACCCGATTACGGATTAGTAAACATGTTGAGAAACAATAATTTAGAATCATGAGTTAAAAGGATAATAAACTTATAATTTAAATATAAAATTTAAAACAAAAAAAACTTATCATTTAAATAGTAAACTTATCATGTTTTTCTCTTTTCTCCCATCAATAGCTGCCTCACATGCATGACATCTTCAAATTTCTAGTATTTCTTATTTAATACAAAACGAGATAAAAACATTATACACATTTTTCAGTGGAAATCAAGATTCTTTTTCTTTTAATAATGAGAGAAATACCACTGCCCTATAAGGTTCAAAATTATGTGTTGAATAATATGCAACAAAAGATAAGCTTATAATGTTATTTTTCTTCATGGGTGTATTGACAGATTGTTCAATAATGTTTTGGAATAATCCATAATCGTCTACTTTGTAACCAGAGGCATGCGCATGTATTGATGAACAATTTCGAATTATAACCAATTTAATTCACATATAATGAGGAAATACGAGGAATAGGTATCATCTTTCTGCTGATGGTGTGCAATCATTTAAAGGATAAGAAAATGAATTTTCGTAATGGATAGCAAATTATAACTAGTGCAAGAGCAAAAGAGATACTCGAAAAAAAGGAAAAGAAGGCTACTCAATGTTAGCACCATAATATATATGTGGGTGTGTTGATGGATTTAGAGTTGTGTTATAATTTGTGGCTTCATTGGATTCTATTGAAAAATCTGGAATTCATGAGGGATTTGATGATTTTTTTTTGTTTGGCCATGCATGTGTATACATTGATATGTATTATTATGATTTTGATGATTTCTATTTGTATACCATGTTTTGTGGTGTATTAATTCATCATTGTCCTCCTCATTTCAAGTTATGTTATCGGCTCATTGCTTCTTCAACAATGAAAAATAATTACCATGGATGTACATAATGTATTACCTAATTTATAAAGTACCAGGTATATCTCAGTTGGTTGAACTCGTCGACCTACACTCATATAGGCAGAGGTTCGAAATCCCTAAATTGTATGAGGAAAATTATATTAAAAATCATAAATCGAATTACAAGGTGGGTATAAAACACTCAACACTATCCAGAAAAAGGTATCCTAAACAAGGATTAGCATGGACCCCTTACTAAAATCTCTGGCTCTATCTATCATCCTGCCTCATACTAAAATTAATAAGAAAGAAAGAAAAAAAAAATTCCTTTTGGAAACTCATTTGACTGTACTAAAATAGTAGCTGCAGTCTGTTCCCTGTTTCATGCCAAAAAGTAACCTAAAAAGCCGAAAGCTTCAAAAAATAACTTTTTTTTCCCCCTTGTGACTGAAAAAGTTACTCAATGACTTTACAGGGCATAACAATAATTAGGCAAACACTAAAAATGTGGGGGCCAAAATTTACTGTAAAAAATCGAGATCAGATTAGAACAATCCAAGAAATTATGCATCATATAAAAATGTCACTAATCTCTAATCATGAGGCTCCAAACTTAAGACGCTTTGCTTTTACCACGTTTGTCGTTTAAAGAAGGTGAATAATGAACCCATTTGATTGCAAATTTAAGGTTTAAAATTAGCTTGATCCATTTTAAACAACTTTAGGAGGTGATGTAATGCCAATACATAACACTATGCTTTGCACAATTCAAGGGGAGGCCCATGATTTGACACAATAAATACTGTTATTCCCTTGATATGATCAAGTGAGTCTTTAGTGGCCATTGATAACAACAAAGTAGGGTAGAGTGTGTTGAAGGTCCCACAGCTAATTATAAATAGCTACAATTGCAGTGGATTCTTTTTGGGTTTTGTTTTTGTCTAATTGGTTTTAGAAATTTCTTAACGCACTAATAGTTTTGGATTTTTCCCTCCAAATAGACCATATAACTCAATTGTATAATATGTCATACTAAAATGAGAAAAGTCCTATATTTTTCGCAAGTGCTCTAGATGGGGCTTTATGTTTGGTTTTGGGCATTAATTGTATTTGGAGTGGGCCTCTGGGCTATGTGCTCTTGATTTGGATGTTTCTTCTGTTTTACCTTTTTTTTTTTCTTCGAGTTTAGTAGTTTCATCCTCCTTCGTGCAAGAATTCTATAGTGAGGGCATTATATATGGCCTTTAGGTGAGATTCTATCTCTTAACCGTTGAATCAAATTAGTTAGTCATTGAATCAAATTGGTAAGTCTGATTCAACAATTAAGAGACAGAACCTCACCCAAAAGCTATATATAAGGTAATACGGATTGTTTATAGGTTCAGGGTATAGCTATTGCATCTAGTGAGAATAATTGATTTTTGTTTTCTATAGAATGACTCCTGCATGTTTTTGTTTTCTAGTGTTGTATCTTGCTTAGGCTGTACCATGTTGTTCCCTTTATGGGTTTAATGAAGTGCTTCATTTCGAACAACAAAAAAAGGTAATACGGATTGTTTATAGGTTCAGGGTATAGCTATTGCATCTAGAGAGAATAATTGAAATTTTTTTTTTTCGAAATGCTTTTTGTGAGTAATTATCAATTCATATTGAGGTGAAATGAACAATTCAAAATCAAAATAACTGTTGGGTCCCAAAAGTAAATTGATGAATCCTAAAAGAATTTTCCTTTCTCAAAGTTATAATCAAAGGCGACACCTAATATTGTTTCTAACACAATTCATCTATCTGTGCAGTTGTGTGAAATCTAAATTTGGTGATTTCCTTAAAACGGAGGGCTAATGGAGTTCACATAGTAAGAATTTTATCAGTTGTTCATTTTGATGATTGTGCTGTACAAGCCTAATTTTTTTTAATGACAAAGGAGCTGAAATCCTATAAGCCCCATTTTTTATGTATCCTCGGTCCCCTGGATAATATTTTGACACCTATCCCTCTAATTTAACTTTGTTGTGAGGCGCCATGCTCAGTTGGTTGTGTGAAATCTAAATTTGGTGATTTCCTTAAAACGGAGGGCTAATGGAGTTCACATAGTAAGAATTTTATCAGTTGTTCATATTGATGATTGTGCTGTACAAGCCTAATTTTTTTTAATGACAAAGGAGCTGAAATCCTATAAGCCCCATTTTTCATGTATCCTCGGTCCCGTGGATAATATTTTGACATCTATCCCTCTAATTTAACTTTGTTGTGAGGCGCCATGCTCAGTTGGTTGAGCTCTTTCACCTCCACTCATGTGGGCAAAGGTTTGAGACCCCTAGGCACCTATTGCTTGTACTAAAAAAATAAAAAATAAAAAACCTTTGTTCTGAGGCATAAAAAGAAGAAACCCATTTAGGCTTTTGCTTGCATCATCAAAATATTTTCTAGTAAGTTATGAGTTAAACAAAAAAGAACCAAGAAAAACAAAGAAAGCAAGAAACAAACCAGGCCCTGCTGCTTTGGCAAAACTGTTTGTGATTTCCCTTGGATGACGATATTGTAGCAGCAAAGCAAGAAAATTAATCCTTTCTGCAGCAGGGTTTCACACAACATTTCATTCCCTCTAAGAACAAATGGATTGTCTGGTCCTTGATATGCTTCCGAGCTGAACCATATCTTGATCTTGACCATGCAGAATACAATACCTCTGCACTTTCTGTGAAAAACCATTACTGCTAAGGTCAAGAAATCGCAAATTATTTGCTATACCAATGGCAGTTGAAAGCAAATAAACTGGAACTCAGCAGACAAGGATTTTCTTTGACATATGCTTACGCAGTTGTCATCAACACCAGATGCAGCAGCTTCAACTCTAAAAATAAACTGGAACTCAGCAGACAAGGATTTTCTTTGGCATATGCTTACACAGTTGTCATCAACACCACCAGATGCAGCAGCTTCAACTCTAACTGCCGGAGAAGATTCAGATATACTAAGATTGGCATTATCAGCAAGATTGAGCTCCTCAAGAAAATTATTACCTGCTTAAAATATCAAACCAACAATTCATAAGTTCATTTCTAAGGGCTAGTATATTGAGTACTAAATTGGCCTAGTGTGTGAACCTGATTCGAAGAACTCCAGCAACTCCAAGCTCACACCTCTGAAGGACCAAAACTTTCAGACAACAATGCGAATTTGAAAGCATTGACGATAACACATTGCTACCCTGTGTTCATAGTTGAGGGGCTTCAGTCAGGCTAGTATAGCAAAATCCTCAAGTAAAACTAAGTACAAAGCACAGACTCTTGGTTGAGTAGGATTTCAGCAAGAAACTCCCACATAACAGAAGGCTCTTTCTCAAGTCAAAATAGCAAACAGACAAAATGGCAACGACAACATTCTATTGAGAGCAGGGAACATTGCATAGTAATCAGGCTTTTTAACAGCCAGTTCAAGTTTATCGTTGAATATTTATATATTCGATGCATAGCCTTTACATTCGGGTTCACTCCTTCATGCAGAATTTACTTGTGGTATTAGAAGGCAAAGGTAGACCACTAGAGGCCTCAAGAGCAAGCAAGGGCAGATTTTCACAAGAGGCAAGTATGCATATGTGAACATGTCTGTTCTAAATAGTGGCCTGGCTTGCAATTGAAGTCACATTTGCTCTCTTGCTTTGTCTTATTGACCCGTCTGTTGTATTTCTGGCTCTTTAAGGCTTTCCAATCCTTGTCCTTTAAGGATTCCAATAGGAATCGGTACGCCTTGAGCACTTCAAAGGAAAGATATGCCTCTCTTATTGGCTATATTTACCAAAGATTTCTCTCTTCTTTTGTTTTTGCTTTCAGTGTATTTGATATGTGGGTCTGAGAAAGTGCAACAAACATAATGCATAATGGAAGGCTACGAGAGAGGGGACTGGACTAAGAATCTGATGTAGCATCAATTAAACAACCTCAAGAATATCAGGGCAACACATTTGCTCTCTTGCTTTGTCTTATTGACCCGTCTGTTGTATTTCTGGCTCTTTAAGGCTTTCCAATCCTTGTCCTTTAAGGATTCCAATAGGAATCGGTACGCCTTGAGCACTTCAAAGGAAAGATATGCCTCTCTTATTGGCTATATTTACCAAAGATTTCTCTCTTCTTTTGTTTTTTTTTTCTGGCTTTTTTCGGTGCTTTCAGTGTATTTGATATGTGGGTCTGAGAAAGTGCAACAAACATAATGCATAATGGATGGCTACGAGAGAGGGGAATGGACTAAGAATCTGATGTAGCATCAATTAAACAACCTCAAGAATATCAGGGCAACACGTTTCTCAAGTCAAAATAGCAAAAAGACAAAATGGCAACGACAACATTCTATTGAGAGCAGGGAACATAGCATAGTAATCAGGCTTTTTAACAGCCAGTTCAAGTTTATCGTTGAATATTTATATATTCGATGCATAGCCTTTACATTCGGGTTCACTCCTTCATGCAGAATTTACTTGTGGTATTAGAAGGCAAAGGTAGACCACTAGAGGCCTCAAGAGCAAGCAAGGGCAGATTTTCACAAGAGGCAAGTATGCATATGTGAACATGTCTGTTCTAAATAGTGGCCTGGCTTGCAATTGAAGTCACATTTGCTCTCTTGCTTTGTCTTATTGACCCGTCTGTTGTATTTCTGGCTCTTTAAGGCTTTCCAATCCTTGTCCTTTAAGGATTCCAATAGGAATCGGTACGCCTTGAGCACTTCAAAGGAAAGATATGCCTCTCTTATTGGCTATATTTACCAAAGATTTCTCTCTTCTTTTGTTTTTGCTTTCAGTGTATTTGATATGTGGGTCTGAGAAAGTGCAACAAACATAATGCATAATGGAAGGCTACGAGAGAGGGGACTGGACTAAGAATCTGATGTAGCATCAATTAAACAACCTCAAGAATATCAGGGCAACACGTCTAAATGTAATTTTGAATTCCATTAACTAGATCAGCTATTGATTGAGACAACTTAAATGCATCTGTATGCAGACTAAATTCACAGGCATTGGAGCTATAAAACAAACACATCGACTATTTTTTATGTTCAACTCCCATACTTATCATATGATTCCCATTTTCAGACACATATCGTCATTGGCAACCTGAACATATGTAAAACAATGTCTGGTAGAAGGTGGTATGACCACAAATTATGAAACCACGTTATCTTTTGTAAAAAAAAAAAATCACAATTATTTGCTTTCTCCAGCAATATACAGAGCTGCAAGCAAGTCGCAAGAGAAACCAGCAACACTACAAACACAACAGGTAAAAGAATTAGCAAAATACCAAGACAAAAGAACAAACCTCTTGCATAATAGGATTTCCTGAAAGGTTCAGCTCAAGAATGCCACAAATCATAGATGAATCAGTGCTTAGTTTGAGAACATAAATAAATGTCACTCCACAATAAGATAAGTCAAGTTTTACAAGATCTTCAGTCCCATTGAACAGTGACTCAGTTAATATTAATGCCCCATCCTGCAAAAGAATAAATAGATGAATAAAATTAAATAAAAGCAGCTGGAGAAATACGCCGAGTGGCTTTCAAATTCCAAAAGTAAGTTCTAAAAATGATAGAGTTCACTCACAACTCCAATACCAGTTTCCCCAAGCATCAATACTAATAAGGACAAGGTTTTAGCAATGTGGCAAAGGCTATCAACTGCAATCTAGCTTCAAACCGTTCAGATTTAAATTTGAAAATCTACAATAAGCGACTGCAATATAATATAGTTACACCAGTTTAAATATAATATAGTCACACCCAAATAAAAGGTTTACTCAAGTATAAACCTTTTCAGAGAACCAGGCTTGAGAAGTAAACTAGCAATGACACTTCCAGAAATTGGGTTATATCATGTGAAAGAAGAATCATTTTTATTTATTTATTGAGAACTCAAATAAAATTCAAAAAACATAAGAACGTCGATTCTTGTACAGATTTGTCAGATACAGAATACACCTTAGTTGCCTAACTCCAAGTCGTTAGTGTGTCAACTAAACCCGTAACGTAACGGAAAGAAAAGAATACCCTCAGATTCTCTTGTAATTACTGCAAAAAGATTCAGTCTATAAGCCCCAAGTTGTTAGTGTGTCAACTAGTTGAAAATGCAGTTTTGTTCTAGTACACAAAATTGTATTTATAGGCTTCTTTTGCTCTACCATCCCAACTCCAATACCAGTTTCCCCAAGCATCAATACTAATAAGGACAAGGTTTTAGCAATGTGGCAAAGGCTATCAACTGCAATCTAGCTTCAAACCGTTCAGATTTAAATTTGAAAATCTACAATAAGCGACTGCAATATAATATAGTTACACCAGTTTAAATATAATATAGTCACACCCAAATAAAAGGTTTACTCAAGTATAAACCTTTTCGGAGAACCAGGCTTGAGAAGTAAATTAGCAATGACACTTCCAGAAATTGGGTTATATCATGTGAAAGAAGAATAATTTTTATTTATTTATTGAGAACTCAAATAAAATTCAAAAAAACATAGGAACGTCGATTCTTGTACAGATTTGTCAGATACAGAATACACCTTAGTTGCCTAACTCCAAGTTGTTAGTGTGTCAACTAAACTTGTAACGTAACGGTAAGAAAAGAATACCCTCAGATTCTCCTGTAATTACTGCAAAAAGATTCAGTCTATAAGCCCCAAGTTGTTAGTGTGTCAACTAGTTGAAAATGCAGTTTTGTTCTGGTACACAAAATTGTATTTATAGGCTTCTTTTGCTCTACCATCCCCAACAAACCACCAGTGATAGTGATATATACAACTATCTTCAAGTTCTCAATCCTGTTGTGGGCGCCCTTCTCCCCGGGGCATTTTCTTTGACATCGAATCTTCAACATCCTTCAGCTGGTAATAATGCGGAGCTATTTCCACTAACCACTCCGGCTTTAATTCTGTTACCTGTCTCATATATTCCTTGGTTGTAAGTACCAATTCATGGTATATAACCCATCTCGGAAGCACCTGTGACAGCCCTGAGCTGGGATGTATATGGACAGTCTGTGGATGTTTGACTGTTCTATAAGATCCATTCTTTTGAAGCTTTGCGGAATGAGGGAAGAAGCCAGATGTAATGGCCTTCTTTATGGTCTCGTAATCACTGAGATTTGAGACCAGCTCAATCTCAACCCTCTCCAAGAGTCCCTCAAGCTGGTCTCTAATATCTCTAGCACGCTTCATGCTCCTCACCTGTATATAGTTTTCATAACACCACTGGGTTGAGAAGTTGGTCTCTTTCCATGAGTTATAGACCTTGAGCAATGCAATGTGATCTCCCACATTCCCGGTGTGAAAATTCAAACGTGCATTGTCAGCATGGACTTGTTTGTCCTTGGGACGGTAAAAGATGGAATTACCAATGGAAAGCATGGCAGCAATGGAAATGACTTCATCTGAACACTTGTACTTATCAGAAGCAACTATCATCTTAGATAGCATGGGATCAAGAGGAAACTCTGCCATCCTTCTACCGACTTTAGTCAACTCACCCACTTTATTTAATGCACTTAGTGCAAATAACAGTTCCAGGGCTTTTAGTAATGCTTCAGATGGCGGAGGGTCCATAAAATCAAAATGCAATAAGTCATGAATACCAGGCTCTTCAGCGTAAGCACAACATTTGCAAGATTAGTTCTTTGTACTTCTGGTACTGTGTTATCATCTAAATCATTGTAATAATTGTAGGCAGTATATAACCGGAAGCACTTTCCAGGACCCGTTCGACCAGATCGACCTGCCCTCTGCATAGCTGATGCCTTTGAGACGGGAGTAACTAGCAATGACTCCATTCCAGTCCTTGGGTTATACGACTTCATCTTGCAAAACCCTGGGTCAATAACATATTTGATCCCATCAATGGTCAACGAAGTTTCAGCTATATTTGTGGCAAGGACAACCTTCCTTGCCCCATCAGGTGTGGCTTCAAAAATTTTTGCTTGCAGCTCAGTAGGTAGGTTTGCATATATGGGGCAAATAATCAGCTCAGCAATTTTTGTCCCTAGGCCCCTTGTTCTGTGCTTCAATATTTCTTCCGCTGTTTCAATCTCTTCCTGACCAGTGAGGAATACCAATATATCTCCAGGTGGTTGCGTCACATGGATTTGAAGTGCAGTGACAATTGCCGCATCTAAGTAATCAGCTTCTGGTGCTTTCGTGTAATGGATATCAACAGGATACCGCCTCCCTGGAATTTTGAAAATTGGAGCAGAATCAAAATAATCACTGAACTTCTCAGCATCAAGCGTTGCACTTGAGATAAGCAGTTTGAGATCCGGTCTAAATCGAGCAATATCCT
>NW_018927254.1:0-12787 GCF_002207925.1 Prunus avium | reverse complement strand
TGTCATGGTTGCTGGCTTCTTCTCCTTGCCTCCCAAAACAATGCAGAGATTTTGCTGTGTAAGGGCTGACTTCATCCTCCTGTGCCAAAGCGTGAAGTTCTCCTTCCCTGTGAAGGGCTTTAACTCCACCTTCATGCTGACAGATTGTGGTAGCCTCTACAACATAGAGCTACTTTCACCTTCAGCTTCTTTGTCACCTGCCATCTTCAACACACTAGCACTTGCTGCTCCAACACAGCTCTGATACCACTTGTTGTGAATTTGAGAACAAACTCAACTCACCCTCCCCTAATGATCTTGTTGTTGATGGACTTTGTGACAAACACAATTATGGATGAATCACACACACTACACTTGAGAAACCAACCGAGCACAAAATGACACAAGAATTTATAGAGGTTCAGCAATTGCCTACATCCTCTTGGTGATCCCCTTGAGAAATTCACTAATGAAAGAATAAGTTACAACTTTGGTTTACAAAGAAACCCCCTTAGAACTCTATTCTCTCCCCAAGCTCTCTTTTCTCTCTCACCCCTTGCTCAACACTTTGATACACTAGAAAACTCTTAAGCCATGATTTACTTCTTGCATGCTAAACCCCTTTATATAGCCAAATATGCAAGAGTGTGAATGCAACCTCACACTATTCAAATGTTGGCTACCAAACTTAACCATGGATGGCTACCAAACATTCCACCATTTTGTGCCACCAAACAAGTCACCTATTTTTGACAAAGATGGCAAGCCAATATTTACTCACATGGGCAACTCCAAAATTCTTCTAGAAATGAGTCAACCATGTCATGGAATTTAGGTAGAAATCCATAGCACACAAAAGAGGACTTTGTATCCTTAGGTGAGCCAAATTTCCAACAGTATCCACAATGTGGATGGTATGGGGCCATTTCGAAATATGATTCAAATTCATTTAGCCTCTTCATACATGATTGGTTAGAACACATAGAAGACGTAGAACCTAGAAATGGAAAGTTATGAATTGGGGAAGTTAGGAATAGGGGAGAGATGAATGAGAATGTGATCAACTATTAGGAATGGGGGAAGTAATTGAGAACATAATTTTTTTTTGGACGAAGAAACATAAATATAGGAATAGGGAGAGAGGAATGAAAATGGGATCGACTACTACCCCTAATCAATCTAGTTCCTGGATTTTCAGTTATAGATTACATATTATATATGGAACCAACATATATTTGATTTCTTATGTGAGGGGAAATCATGAATGAAAATAATTTCAATACCCATGTGTTAGCTAGTAAACACAAGAGAAGTAGAAAGTGGAATAATTCTCATACCCCTTCCTGATAAGTAAACATGCCACTAATGTGCTCGCAGTATTTATAAAATCAAATATTCAAGATGGTTTTATCTTTTTATTCTGAAGAGGTTGAACATGTTTATCTTCTGCTTTATTTTTTATTTTCATGATTTCTATTACTCGTCATATTATTTTCATACAGCATTGATATATCAACTCACAAGATTACTCCAAACAACTACCAATTATCTGATGTTATTATGCAATAGGTATTAAATTTGTTTCAATTCAGATGAGTGAGTAATCAGAGTACTCTCATTTTAACTTATGTACAAAACACCATTTAATATTCTCTTCTAGCTAGGTTAAAGTTTGTGATGACTTGAAGTGATACAAATCCATGACTCAGAGAAAATCGTTTTCCGCGTTTTAGAAACATGTTCATTAGCAATGGCTGAATAGAGAGATAAAATTAAGCAAATAAAATTGATGCTATTGATTCCCAGATCTTATTTTCTCGTCTTATTACAAATTAAATTTATCTACACTTTGATTTCCTTGTAACTCAGTTTATTTCTTGTGTGCATGTGAAGACTGATAGCTAGCTTTGCAACTCAAATTCTGGTCGATTATCCTCCGATCAATCTGTTGCGGTTGTTGGCCTTTTCCAGTACCAACTTCAGGATGGATCATTGTGTTTTCTTTAAACTGTATTATTAGTTCGGGTTTGTGTCTATCGTGTTCTCCATTGAAGTAGATTGAGTCATCTCATTTACCAAACTTTTATACCAGTTCGCGTTTGTTTAATTAGATGTAATGTGCAAGATTGGTATGACAATGGTTGAAATTGTTTATGATTCGGAAAAGTGCATGTGGTATTTGTCATCTTGGTTTTTACAACTAGTAATGGGTGGAGAGACTCAAGATCCTTTAAACTATTAATGCAAGGTTACCATCTCCAACATATATACGTCTAGAATTTTATTCACTAGCCACTGATGTAAAGGATACAAATGCATAAAAGTGGGTTTGGAAATTTTTTTAGAAACTATGATAACACAACATTTACCAATGGGCCAAATACTGGGTAACATCCATCCATATTAGGTGGTGAGCATCTAACCCAAAGGCAAACACTTGGTTCCTGCATTTTTTTCATTAAGGTTCCCCATTAGTTCCGTGTCACTTACTTCCTGTAATTATCTGTTGGTCGAAGAAACTAGTTGGTGGTTTTAGTGTGTGCATACTTATTACGCATAAGAGTGTGTGGCAATTGCAACGGGACATAGGCTTTTGATTATTAGGTTTATAGGATTATTTTTAGGAAATTGCAACTTGAAGCTTCATTCAAGTAGTCTTCTTTCGTGTTAAACTCCTGTTACTTCGAAGGTAGCCCTATCAGACTTGAAGTACGAACCCCTACGTCGGTGGGATTATTGCCCTAAACCTAGATGCTGCCCTATGATATGGACAAACTCACAATTATCCTAAAGGCACAAGGACTTCATTGGCCGACTTCTTTATTTTTGTCCTACATATTTCTCAATTTGGAGATTACATATCTATTTCCCGATCTATAGAGGTTTCCTATCGAGGCAAAGTCAAGCATATAATTCCTACCAAATTCCACCAAACCACAGATGCCTACATATACCCTACACTCTCTATCTGCTTCTCAAAATCCAGGGTTCCAACAAAAGCTAATTATAAAAAGCAACGGCAATGGCGAAGACTACCTGTTGCATTGTTAAGAGGACACAAATTAATGTGCAAACAACCAATTAAAAATACCCGCAAGTGCACGAGTCTATTGAGGTATAGATTATACAAGTACGGGGTCGATCCCACGAAGAACTTGTCGGCTTCCTATAAGTTCTAATTTGAGTACGTAAAGAACACTAATTTTACACAACACACAGACACAATACAAATTGGGAACTAAAAATAAATAAAGGAAGGTAAAAGAAAAGAAACAAAACAAGAAAACTAAAGAAAAACACAAACAGCATTTTCTATCACCCTTTTATCACCTATTTATCACCTATTGGGCAGATTCGTTTCTCTGTTTTTCCAGTTTCGACCTCTGTCCAATGTTTTGCCTATAACTTTCCAACCGTTTATCCAAATTTCAAGTTCTTTATACGGTTGGATTCAGCACAGAAAATGCAAGAACACAACGCGGACCAAAAGTCCAAAACAATTACAGAAACAAATAAAATTCAGTAACAAAGACACATAACGTGTCGAACACACAACTCACACACACATTGGGGGGGGTTTGATTTGGTTCAAGTGACCTATTTCTATTGCATGAAAGTAAATGGACTTTGAATTTAAATGTGAATGGCAGAGATGAAATATCAAATTGTGAAATTAAAATAAACAATTCTACCAATGTTCATGGATACTCAAGTGATGAACTCTAAACTTGTTGATGAAGATGTTCGCAATCAAGACCATGGGTCGTGGCTCAAGACGCATTGATTCTCTCTAATGTACGTAAAGTGCAGTTCGAGTGCTACAATACTTGTGCCTTCCCTATAATCGAATCTAGGTGTGCTTAGTACTTTGATTCAATTACAAGAAAAACCCATTAAGTTCAAAGAGAATATGAACATCACAAGAATCCTAATAGCATGGTGTTTACATTAGGTATTCAAGAAACCAATTCACATGGATGATTCTTACTTCATCCATTTATTGCTTAGGATAACATGAGGATACACATAATCCCAACAATCTCAAGAAGCATGCTTTCAAAGGTGATCAATCAAAGAAGAACATACATCAAGGATAGATTAATTTGGTGAATTGGAATTCATCAACAATATCTAGAAATTCATACACTCAAGCATCAAAACAATAAGGTAATCATGTTTAGGGCTTCAACCTAAGCCCTAGCTATGGAGTTTAGTTACACATACTTACTTCAAACACAAATTCAAATTAAAACTAGAAAGAAGTTACAGCTTTTGTGAAGGTGGAAGCTCAAGGTCTTCAATGGTGGAAATCTCTTCCACTTCTTGCTTGGATGACTTTGTCTTCCTCCTCTAGCTCTCTAGCTCCCAGCTTTTAGAAAGTCTCTGCAAATTGGAATAAAAACTGAATGAATGATACGTTGCTTAGCTGCTGCCCTTCCAATCTGCCCAAAGTCAATTGATTCCTCTCTATGCTCCTCTCTCTCCTCCTTTCATCATGGCACACTTTTGCCTTTGTTTTCTTGTCTCCTCTCATGATGAAGTCTTGTCTTCACAAAGATGCCAATTGCTTCAGAAAATATCTCATATACTAAGGTAATTTCTTGTTACCAAGTGTTATGGTAACAAGAAGAATCAAGATGACACAATGGAGGTAAAAGCTGGCCAATTCGGATTTCCAGAGCTGTGGTAACATGCTGGATTGGTTGGATAGGCAATACTTGTCCAATGGAGCTCAACTTTGGATATATTGTAGTCAACATCCATTGGAACAAGTTTCATGAAGATCTTCACCTCATCCGAGCACCAGAGCATGTTGATCCCAGGCCAAGAAGTTGACCTATGAAAATGAACAAAAACAGAATTTATAACCAATAATGCACTTTTAGCTCATTTTCATTCTAACCAAGGTAAAATCTAAGAAAACACAAAAAGGAAGTAAAAAGCTATAAAATGTCGAGAACTAACTCAAAATAATAGGTGAATAACATGAAAAATCATGTGTAAGAATGAACCGAACACTACCCTCCCTGATGATATTATTGTGGATATTCTCCTTAGGCTGCCCGTGAAATCTTTAATCCGATTCAGTTGCGTTTCGAAATGGTGGCGTTCTTTAGTAATCTCTGACCCAAAATTCACACAATCCCATTTTAAATTAGTGTTGAAGCATAAAACCCTCAACCACAGACTCCTCTTCTCAACTTCCTCTCAACTTGGATCCTTAGACTTGGAAACGCCGTCATTTCAAGACAATTCTTCGGTGAGTAAATATACCTGCCCATTTAAAGGTGGACTATGGTACTAAGATACTGGGCTCATGAAACGGCTTGGTATGCTTAGCAGTATTTGGTTTTCATAAAAAAATTTATATCTGGAACCCATCAACCGGATTGTGCAAGAAATTATCAGGAAGAGGTTTTTCAGATTCTTGGTCAACAAATATGTTGCATCTGTTCTGTCTCCTCTTTACAATGGTTTTGGTTATGTATCGGCTACTGACGACTACAAAGTTGTGGTAGCCCTTAATTTTTGTGTCAAGGTTGAGGTTGACATCTTCCCATTGAGAGCCAACGTTTGGAAAAGGGTTAAAGCCCCTGATGATCAGTTCCAACCCATGCAGTCTCATCATGGGGCTCTTTTAAATGAAGCACTACAGTGGCTCTCCGAACCCCCAACGAGAAACAGAACAAGCTATCTTTGCTTTTGATTTGGCGAAGGAATTCTGGAAGGTGCCTCTGCCTGTGATTGTGACGATATGTATTTCCACCATGGAGGGCTTCTTGAGGGATGCGTGTGTGTATCACGGTGCAAAGTTTGATGTTTGTGAGTCTATTGATTTCTGGGTCATGACAGAGTATGACGAGCCTGAATCTTGGACAAATCTCTTTAGGTTAAAGATTTTCGACCAGCCCAAACCCATTTCCACTCGGACTTTCAAACCGGTCTTCGTAACTGAAAATGGTACCGTTGTGGCGAGCAAATGTTCGTCCACAGACATGGAGTTGATAAGGATTGGGAAAAAGGAAGAGAGCTTGATGATAAAAATGACAAGGTTGTGGTTTGGGATGGCCGATATACAGTAAATGGGTGTCATCAGATTCCTGACTTGATTGAATACGATGAGACTCTATTGTGAGCCAATGATTATGGCGGGCTTGAACGGCAGGGAAAAAGACTAGAAACCCAACATGTAATGCATAGATGAAGAGAGCTATGTGATTGATAAACGTGTTTTCTTCAATTCTTATATTGGTTTTCGTTTGGTTTCTTGCTATTATTCTGCTGAAAAAGTGAAATTAAATACTCAACTTTTAGATGCTTTAATCGTTCTTATTGTTTCCATTATGAGTTTCTTTTGATGTGCGTGTAATTATAATGATATAGTTTATTCTCTTTTGGTCAACATACAAGGGCGGAACCAAGAATTTTTCAATGGGTGGGCTAGCTAAAGTTATTAGCTTAAAATCTAAGGACTAAGTTTTGTTTGGGTACTTACTGTTTCTCTAGTTTTTCTAGAAATAAAAGTATACATTGGGATAAAATGGTAAAAGGTTGAGAGTTCAAATCATGAGTGTTTATTAAGAGATTATGTTTCCTAATTGAGCAAACAAATTAAATATAAGATGATTATAGGCCTACAAAATTGAGTGGACAATGAGTTACAAGGCTACATTTGAGTGGGCTACTAAGTTTTTATGGGATGAATAACATGAAAATACATGTAATATATTTTAATTTTATAAAAAGGCTACCTAGGCTAAAGCCCATGGTAGCCCTCTACCTAGTTCCGCCCCTGAACATATATATATTATTATACTATCCGTACAACAAGGATAAATTATTGTATGGTACATAATTAGTTGGATTGGATATAAAGCATATAAGACTAAAATTATGCATTTACACATATAAAATAGGGAGTTTCACTAATATACCCAAAATAGAGGTTGAAATTATAAAAATAAACCCCACATGGAATGCACTCTAGAAACACACCCAAAACTCATTTACTACATAAGAAATTGGTGTTGAAGTTCCTATAAATTACATGACTGCCCTTGATCAACTTAAAGAAACCCAACAGAAAAAAACTTAAAAAGCACCCAAAACAAGCTCAGTCCAATTTTATAAAAACAAACCCAAACAATTCATTACAAACAAAACATCTTGAAAACTGTAGTTTCATTAACACGTCATGTTGATTAATGACTGTAATGTTTCATGAATTAATGGTTGTAATGTTCCAGTCTAGGGTAATAACACTGCTAGTTTCCTATGACATCCTATTTCTAATGCATGTCTACCCCTGTAATGTTCCAGTCTAGGGTAACTAGACTGTAATGCTAGTTTACTGTCATGTTGATTAATGACTGTAATGTTTCATTAATTAATGGTTGTAATGTTCCAGTCTAGGGTAATAACACTACTAGTTTCCTATGACATCCTATTTCTAATGCATGTCTACCCTTGTAATGTTCCAGTCTAGGGTAATAACATTGCTAGTTTATTGTCATGTTGATTAATGGCTGTAATGTTCCAGTCTAGGGCAATAACACTGCTAGCTTACTGTCATGTTAATTAATAGCTGTAATGTTCCAGTCTAGGATAATAACACTGCTAGTTTCGTATGACATCCTATTTTTAATGCATGTCTAACCCCTGTAATGTTCCAGTCTAGGGTAATAACATTGCTAGTTTCCCATGACATCCTATTTCTAATGCATGTCTACCCCCTGTAATGTTCCAGTATAGGGTAATATCACTGCTAATTTCCTATGACATCCTATTTCTAATGCATGTCTAGCCCTGTAATGTTCCAATCTAGGGTAATAACACTGCTAGTTTCCTATAACATCCTATTTTTAATGCATGTCTACCCCTGTAATGTTCTAGTCTAGGGTAATAACACTGCTAGTTTACTGTCATATTGATTAATGCTTGTCATGTAACTATTTCTAATACATGTCCACCAAAGAAAAGATGAAGAAAGAACAAACCAGACCAACTCAAAACAAGCCGAGCCCAGATTGTTAATACTATTATGTCATAGAAGAACATTGTTAATACTTTATCAAAGAAGTACATTGTTAAACAAAAATGAGATTCATAACTGAAATAGTAACAAAAGATAAATCAATCATCAAAGCTTAAAATACATTCTGAAAATCAACTAAAATTTGAAGAGAAACACATAATTGAAGCAAAAAGATCAAAAATCTCAAGTCCAAACCAAACGACGACGACGATGATGACGACAACAACAATGACGATGATGACGACAACGATGATGATGCCGTGGCAAAAGTGGAGTAGAGCTTGAAGATGAGGAGTAGAGCTAAGAACATCTGATCGCGGTTCATTCGAGGTTCCTAACAATCCGAAAAAAAAAGAAAAGAATAGAAGCACGATTTTAGAACAAGAAATCGAAGGTGAAATATTGAAAATTGTAGATCAGAGATGAAGAATACGGTTGGACCTGAGACTAAGCTTCAATGGAAGCTCCTCTTGCTCCAACATCGAGAAAGCACCAACCAGAAAGGAGAAAATGAATTTGATTTGGTTTTTTTGGCAAATTTGGTTTTTTGGCAAATAAGCAGATTTGATTTTTCTCTCTCAAATCCCATAGTACAAGGGCAATATAGGTATTTTACACACACAAATAAACTAAAAAATAGCTATTAAATTGAAAAAATTGACAGCTGTTGATTTTTGGGTTTTTGTTTTGTTGTGTTTATAGTTTTTAAATGATATATGGTTTCTTTATAGGACTATGTCTAAGATTGGGTATATAACTAAATTTGTATATAAAATATTAATATAAAGCATTTTGAAAAACTAAATTATATTTCATATTAAGTCAGATCGGATTATTATCGGATTAGATTAACTATAATCCATATCCAGATCCTTTTATAATCGGATTACCGGATTCGGATTGAGAAGTCTAATACATCTCCAATTAAATACACAGGATTCGGATCGGATTTGAATCAAAATCTGATCCATTAACAAGGGGCTACATAGTTAGTCTGATGACCATACGCCCGTATGTGTAGAGATACTCGCCTAATCCTCTAGAATAAAGCTTGGTTTTTGTACTTGTTTAATCCCTTTTCATCAATAAAATGCTACCACATTTTCATCCCAAAAAAAAAAATCCAACTCTCCAGGATGCCTAAAGGAAACTTAACATCGTTAAACATTTTTCTACATCACGTCACGTCATCCCTCCTCCCCCTTTCCTACTATTGTACTATTCTTCTTCTGTTTTTTTTTTTTTTTTTTTAAAACTTCTTTCTCTCAGCTTCTCCACCCTATTGCACATGCATTTTGTCTCTTCTCTCTTCTCTCTTCTTCTTCTAAAAAGTCTCTGCAATTGTATAGTTTGTTTTACTGGATGTCTCCCATTTTCCTACTATTTTACTCATCTTTTGTTTTCTTCGTTCCATTTGCTTCAGCTTCTCCACCCTATTTTTGAACGGACACTAATTGGTGGTGGTTACGAAGTTGTTTTGAGTAATATTTGTGAGTTGTACTTGTACGTTCTTTATCTTTCTTTTTTTATTTTTTGTGTGCTTATGGCTTTTGGATCGGGCTTCAATGCTTTTGCTGCCATCTACTCAGTTCTGAATTTGACTATAATCATTGTATCATATATTAACATTATTGTGTTTGTTTATAGATTCAGAATGAATAATTCAATTGATGTGCGATTATTGGTGAAGATGATTTAGATTATAAGCCAAGAGATGGTATGGAGAACAAGCTGCATAAGAGTTTTACAATGAGTATGGCTGAAGAGCCGGGTTTAGTATTAGAAGAGATACACAAAATAGGAATACACACGCTGGTCAAATAACTTCAAGAATATTTGTTTGTTCCAAGGAGGGTTTTCGACCAAAAGATAAATGAGATTATTTGACTAAAAATTCTCGGACAGAAACAAAGACCATTAAGTTGAACAAATGTAATGGTAAATATTTGGTTAGTCATTTTATGGAAAACCACAATCATCCTCTTGTAAGACAGGAATGCATTCATATGATGCCGTCTCAGAGAAGCATATCCGCTTCACAAGCTACTGAAGTGGATTTGGTATAAGAATCTAGAACTCCACTTAGGCAGGCATACGAATTAATGGGTAGGCAAGTTGGTGGAAGAGAGTCTCTTGGATATATCAAACAAGATCAAAAAAATTACAATCGCACCAAGAGGTAAAGAAAATTGGCATATGGAGAAGCATGAAGCTTACTAAAATATTTACAGAATCAAGCATTGGAAAACCCCTCATTTTTTTACGCTGTGCAATTAGATTGTGATGAGCAAATTAAGAATATATTCTAGGCTGATGCTAAGATGATTGTTGATTATGGTCAATTTGGTGATTTTGTGTGTTTTGACACCACATATAAAACTAAGGATTAACTACAGTAAACTCCCCAAATTATGGGAGCAATTACAAACTCATACCCAATGTTTATTGACTCATTTGACCAGTACACAAACTTCACAGTACCTTTCAAAAGAGGCTGACAGTTACCCAATTTGTTAGTAGATCCGTTAAATGCTGACGTGGCAAATGTAAATTCCATTTTTTATGCTGATGTGGCACCCAAAAAAAAAGAATTTCCTTTAAAAAGTATAAAAAAATAAAAAAAAGAACTCAGAACCCCCATAAACCACCATCCCTTCTCACCAACACACCCCTAACCTCAATTCTATATCCCTATTCGGAACATCCACGACAATCGCCACCCTTATCCCAGTCACTGCACGACCGTACTTACCAACCTCCCCTGTCCCCATGCCTAGTGACCCATTGTAACTCTCAGTCTCAGTTTATGTCTCTCTTTCTCTCTCTAGTACCAAGAGAGACAAAACCCAGATTTATACAAGTGAGATAAAACCCATATTTATTATTATTATATATACATGCGATATTGAGGGAGGGGAGAAGACCTCAGGTGCAGGAGTAAATGTTCTTCTGTAAAGGTTTAAATGTTAAAGTTTAATGCTTCCTCCTCTTTTTCTTTTTTAATAAGTTTAATATTGTATCATTTGGTCTTGTATTCGTAACATGCCATGTGAGTGGCTTTATTTTTAGGGTTAATTTCAATTTAGTACCTTGAATTCTCACCCTTAAGGCATGTTTGTCCATGCACTCTCAATTTTAACAATCATGTACCCTAATCTTTTTAATTTTTTGCAATATGGTTTCGGCCGTCAAAATCTCCGTTAATTGTCTATGTGGCAGGCATGGGTTCCACATTTTTGCTTCTTTCGATGTTAGTTGAAAGGTATCTTCGAGCAATTGGTGTCTTCCCCAAGTACTTTTGTTAAAAAACTATGACACATTTTTGCAAGTTTGGGCGGGAAGGCACCAATTGTCCAAAAATACCCTTCAACTTACATTAAAAGAAGCAAATAGGTGGGACCCAGGCCAACCACGTAGGCAATTAACATAAATTTTTCGGGCTGAAACCAGATTGCAAAAAATTAGAAAGATTAGCGTACATAATTGTTAAAATTGAGAGTGCATAGACAAACATGAGTCCAATTTTTCTGTTACCAACACCCCTGTTCCCCCCTGTTTCTTCCTTAATTTTGTGACATGTGGCACACAACTTAACACTAATTTAACTCTGTTAATTGTTATTCATATTAAAGAATAGTAGAATATTAAAATTAAAATAATTTTATTCACAAGCACAATCCCTTCGTCTTCTCCGCCACACACCCTGCGATGCAACAGATCCAGATCCATATATGCCTTCACTTATCGTGGTCCCTTTATTTCAACACACACACCCTCCCTTTCTCCTCTCTCTCTCTCTCTCTCTTCGCACTGCCGCACTAGATCCAGAACCCACATGTCCTTTGCCTTGATGATGCTGGCAAGCTTCATCGCGAGTTCGACATTCCCGCGGCTACTCCGTTGCGACCTTGAATTTCCCCTGGTTGCTTCCTCCAAGGAAGAATAATCCATAAGGTTGATGGAGGATCTGAGTCAAAGAAGATAAAAATGTTCTGTTGGGCTAGAAATTTGATGAGAAATAGGGGGAAAGAGAGCCTTGGCTGGGTTGTGGAGGATAGGGGGTTGCCATACGTTGGTGGCCGTGTTGTTGAAGTTCGATGGGAGGGCACTGTGATTTTATTATTTTACTTCAATTTATTTTGTTAAACATGTATTTTAATATATTTTAAATTTTTTTTAAATACCTGAAGGGTTAACATAGTGGAATCAGTGTGAAGTTGTGTGCCACATGTCACAAAACTAAGGAGGAAACAGGGGGCACAAGGGTTTTGGTAATAGGAAAATTGAACTCGACAAACATACCTTAAGGGTGAGAATTCAGGCACTAAAGTGAAATAAACTCTTATTTTTATGCGGTTTCTGTTACATATATGAAGTGAAATAGAGAAGCTTCATATATACGGACAAAGTACTCCCACTAATCCTAGAGGCAAATGGAATTCTTTGTCTGACCTAGTTTCTTTATTTTTGTTTTCGCATCCTACATATTTCTTAATCAGGAGATTATATATCTATTTCCCGATCTATAGAGGCAAAGTTCTCATCAAAATCCACCAAATAGATATCTATATAAATCCAGGGTTCCTTCCAACAAAAGCTAATAAAAAAGAGTAAGCAACGGCAATGGCGAATACTACCCTCCCTGATGATATTATTGTGCATATTCTCTTGAGGCTGCCGGTGAAATCTTTAATCCGATTCAGCTGTGTTTCAAAACAGTGGCGTTCTTTAGTAATCTCTGACCCAGAATTCGCGCAATCCCATTTTAAATTA
>NW_018927252.1:0-10267 GCF_002207925.1 Prunus avium | reverse complement strand
AAAAAAAAAAAAAAAAATCTAAAAGGCAACACCCCACCGCTCGCACCGAAACTATCATACACCCAAACCACACTATTAAAGCTCTTTGTCCTTCCCTCCCAACCCAGAAGAACAGGATCTAACAAACACAACCTTAATCTTGCCGCCGCCACTGCTAGTCCTTCCCTTATTATCAAAACCCATATGAATTCTGATGTAAAAATTCAAAAAGCCAAAAAAATCACCCCATTCAGCACAGAATTGAAGACCAAGCCCCATGAAATGCAGCATCAGATCCAACGCAGACGTGGCACACGACGTTGCAACCCAGCAGCGCAATCTTGCAGATGACGACAACCAGGAAGCAAGGGCTCGACAGACCCACCGCCGTCTAGAATCTGTGTCCGTACAACACGAGCACTCGATCGGGAGAACTTGAGTCACAGAAACGATTGACGGTCAAGATGGGTGTTCGAAGAGCTAGAAAGGGATGAAAAAATGGAGGTGTGACTTGTCGGGGTGGCTGATTGGGTGGGGTTTTTTCATTTTTCATTTTCTGATTTTTTAAAAACTTTTTTATACTATTATCTAATATTGAAATAAGGTACGATATTAATTTTATTAAAATTATGAATTTATCCTTAATTTGGATGAAATTCTAACAAATTAACGCTAAGGAGTAAATTGGCAATTTTAAAAACATTTATGTCCTTAATTTTTCGAAAAATTTAATTGAGGGAGTAAATTGACAATTATGCTATAATTCAGGAAGCAAAACTGCAGTTAATCCTAAAACCAAATTCGCTTTGCATGAAAACAAAAATAGGGAGATTGGTAAAACAAGCAATTAATTGCAACAACGGACTTCTCTTACCTGAGGAAGCGGAAGAATAGCCAAAATATCAATTAAGATATGATATGAACCCCAGATTGTCTTAGCTATAACATCCCAACAGAATTTTATTTTTGAGTGGTTGAAGTACCGTACTCTGTCATGATATTCATCCATTAAAGCCGAAAATTTGTCAGATGTATAAATTTGAAAAATAATGTCAAATATATAGGAAAGATCAGTGAATGATCTTAAAAGAAGAGCGGCTATCTTCAAGTTTCTGTCTGATTGCAGGCACTTGACATCATTCTTGATCATAGGAACGTAGAGAAACAATGGATCCAGCAGAACGGCAAACAGACATGATATTACAAATATCTTCTTCCACTTTTGAAGGAAAGACTCCTGAGGATTATGACTTTCCTCTTTGGGTGGTGACAATTTTCTACTCGATCCATCTTCACTTTTCATGCTTGAAATTTCCACTGTAGCCTCTGAGTTTGAATCACGATTACTGGAGAAAACAAAAACCAAAAAACAAACTTGCGCCAATTAATTTATTTTTACTATGTAATGTACTATTTTGAGCAGCTACCACAGATATAAGTCTAGTGTTTGAAGTTAAAGAAACCAAACCGTGCAGCGGCATTCTCTTCTGTGTTCACCACAACTAAAGCTATTTCGGAGTTGGACATAATTCTGACTTTTCCGGTTACGACTGAGATCTTCCGGTCTGTGTGCGTTGGAGAAGCTCAAACAAAGAAGAGTCTGGTTTTAATTTAGGCCCGGGCCCCTAACCATGCAAAAGCATCCTCTTGAAGAGAATTATCGATAAAAGTGAATTTTGGGCCTCTTGTATACAAGGGTTGGGAGTAATTTCGGGCCATAAATGTCTAGTTTTGGATTTGAGAGTCTTCCACTAAAAGGAGTCTTATACAACCAGTGGGCCCAATTATCGTACATATTTACTCTACTTGAGGACCATTTTTTGATTTCGGGTCTACAAAAAAGTTGTTGTGTGAACCTTTCAACTTTTTTTTTGTGGTTAAATGAGCCTTTCAACATTTATTTGCACAACTATGTGATGTACGCGTGGAAAAGCTACTTGGATTTCTTTCAAATTAATTCAGTATAAAAATTTAGAACATGTTTTGGTCAACAACTTGACTATAAAACTATGAAAGGTTATTTGCATTTAGGGTTAATTTCAATTTAATACCTTGCAGTTTTTAACATTTCCGACTAAAAGAAAAAAGAAAAGAGTTTTTGTTATTTTAGGTGAGGTGTCCTTGGTTATACATCTAGTGCAAGGTGTGTAAATTAGAGATTAAAAAGCTTAGTTGCGGAATTAATGTAGGTATGAATGGGAAAATGAATTTCCACGGATAAAGTCTTTATGGTTGGCCCTTCTTAATAATGACACCTTTTGGGCCCCTTGTGTACAAGGGTTAGGAGTAAATTCAGGCCATAGAGATCTAATTTTGGATTTGAGAATCTCCCGATAAAAAGAGTCTTATATAACCAATGGGCCCAATTATCTTACATATTTGCTCTATTGAGGACCATTTTTTGATTTCGGATCCACAAACAAGTTGTCGTCTAAACCTTTCAACATTTTTTTTTGGTTAACTGAACCTTTCAACATTTATTTGCACAACTATGTGATGTATGCGTAGAAAAGCTAATTGGATTTCTTTCAAATTAATTCAATATAAAAATTTAGAACACGTTTTGGTCAATAACTTGACTATAAAACTATGAAATGTTATTTGCATATATGGTTAATTTCAGTTTAGTACTCTGCAGTTTTTTACCTTCCGACAAAGAGTTTTTGGTATTTCATGTGAGATGTCTTTGGTTATACATCTAGTGCAAGGTGTGTAAATTAGAGACTAAAAAGGTTAGTTGCGGAATTAATGCAGGTATGAATGGGAAAATGAATTTCCATGGATAAAGTCTTCACAGTTGGCCATTCTTAATAATGACACGTTTTGAGCCCTTGTATGCAAGGGTTGGGAGTAATTTCGGGCCATAAAGGTCTAATTTTGGATTTGAGACTCTCTGCTGAAAAGAGTCTTATCCAACCAGTGGGCCCAATTATCTTACATATTTGCTCTATTTAAGACCGTTTTATCAAGGGCTCCTGTAAATCAAAAAACCCTAGGGTTTTCATTCGTACAGCCATTCCTTATTTGGTTTCTTTGTGATTTATTTTGTCCCACCTTTATATTTTTCTTTTCTAGGCAATGTCACTTTATGTTTTTTTAATTTTTTTTATTTATAAATACAAGTAAATGTTCTAATGTTATTCAGGCGATGGCTCACACTCTTTTGCAATCGTAATGTTATTTGCACTCTCACAAAAAAAACATTGATCATTGTTAATGCATCCCCCCTGTGTTGCCGGTGGTTTTGTTTTACTCTGTTTGTTTTCTTTTGCAGATTTTAGTTTTGTTTCAGGCTGGAATAGCTCTGGAATTCGCTTCTATCTGTGATTTGGTGGCAAACGAGTGACCAAGCGTGCTGTGCGATCCTCTTCAGCCTTTTGTGCTGCTTGTCTTCATCCCGTTTGGGGTGATCGATCAAGATTCTCTTCAAGTTTTTACTTGTAAGAGCCTGGTTCTTCTGGTTGTTCCTACAGCTGTCTGCACGGTGGTGGCTCAGTTTTTGGTGCTCCTGTCTAGATCTACTCAGATCTATTCGTCCCCGGGGGCTGCCCTTCGGCCTGGTCGTTTTGGGTGATCTCTGCTCTACCTGGAGTTGCTTGAGCTTGCTGTGCGGATCTTTGGCTTTGCAATTTTCTTGTTGTGTTTTTGTGCTTCTACTCGTTTTGAGTGTGTTGCTTGTTGCAGTCTCTTACTTGCTTTTTAGGCGTTTAGTGTCCTATGCCGGATTTTTCCAGGCTCGCGGTCTTTTTACCGCTCTTTCTCTGGCTTTCTGTGGCCATGATTGGAGTTCCCGAAGTTACCGGTGTTCTCCCCCTCTGGACTACTGTCCACACTAGCTCTCTCTGGCCTCCTATGGCCATGACTGGAGTTCCCGAGTTTATCGGTGTCCTCCCCTTCTGGACTACTGTCCACTCTTGTATCAACCCTAAATGGGTATCAGTTTCTGTCATTGCTATGGCCTTTTTGGCTATTGTACTGGTCTTTACGGTCTCTGTACTGGCCTTCTTGGCTAACGGCCTCTGTGCCTGATCAATGAATGCAATTTATCAAAAAAAAAAAGACCGTTTTATGACTTCAAATCAACAAACAAGTTGTTGTTTGAACCTTTCAACATTTTTTTTTGGTTAAATGAACCTTTCAAAATTTATTTGCACAACTATGTGATGTACGGGTAGTGTTTGTACCATATCTGACCCTCCACTCGTTCAGTGACACGTGGATTAGAGAAACTCCCCAAGTACCCAAGGCTCCGGACAATCAGCATCGGCTACCGATGATATTGTCTCAAAGCAGCAAAAGGTCGCTACAGGCCCAGCACAGTCTACAATCGGTATCCCCTACCGATTCTGCAGAATCAACCTCGAAGCACCCGCCCGAAATATCTAAAGACTCGTGTCAACCTCATTGGGCCCTCCCACGAGTCCCACATCGAAATTAAGTACCAATAGCATACAAAATGCCCTATATAAATAGGCCCCTTCACTACAATACAGGGGTAAGACTTTTCAGCTTGACTTTTATAACTAATATCTTGTCAACAGCAAAAGCTCTTAGAAAACAAACTTACTTTGGCATCGGAGGGTCTTAGGCTGGTTCCACACCGGTTCCATAGACCTTACGAGTCTCGGCTTCCTTCCATTCAGGATCAGCATCTGAGGACAGGAAGAATCTGCATCTAACACTCTCGATCTCTCGATCGTCCATCTCACTTGTAAGTTGCACTCATATCTATCTGTTCAGTTTTAGTGCCAACATGTAGAAAAGCTACTTGGATTTCTTTCAAATTAATTCAATATAATTTAGAACACGTTTGGGTCAACAACTTGACTATAAAACTATAAAAATGTAAATAAATTTGCATAAATGTTCTGAACATTAAAGGCAATAAGCACCTAACAATATCAACAACTTTACTGCCAAAAATAAAAACTCTAAACGTCATAAAATTGACATTAAAGTTTTGAAACTAAAGCAGCATATCTGAACTGAATACACCAACTTATCACTTTTTGCAAGAGCAAAAGCAATAGAAAAACAAAGAGAAAAAAACAGAGCAGGCAAAGGTTTGCTCTTGGTATAGAGACCTTGCTATTTGATATATGCGAGGATGAGGCAATTTGAATGATATCTCAAGTGTTGTTTTCATCTTGATCCCAAAAAAAGAAGTTGTTGTTATATGAAGTGAAACATCTCTAATACATGATTTTCAAGCAGATACAAACTCATAATCCGCAACATATTAGATAAATTCAATATATGTAAATGGATCTATGCGTGACTTTCAGGAGATTCAATACATTTAGTTTCAAAGCTTTGTGCAATTATCATTCCGATTAGGATCATGTTTGAATTTGAAAATTAAAAATTCAAAGCAATTAGTGCTCAACAGAGTATGAACTTTGGAGCACAAATAGTACATAACTATTGATTTAGAAAGGTAAATTTGCATCAATACCACGTGGACTCGTATTATGTCTTAATAATTTATTTCTTTTGGTAACTTATTATTCATACTTTACTTTTAAAGGAGACAAGACTCGTAAAGACTGACTTGTACTCAACTCCAATGAACTCGTATTGTGTCTTAATCTCAAATTATTTGATGAACTTTTATGGAATTAATCAGTGTTTGCATTTTTTAAATTTTGTTTTTATGAACATTTTCACTTATAAATTATAAATTATTTTCATTTAAAAAGTTATAAATTATAAAAATATAATTGTATTTGATTATAAAAGACAAAGACACGAATTAGGAAAAAATGGGTGGGTATATATATATATATATATAGACCTAGGAATGATTTTCGGGGTTGAATATGATATAAATGAACTAATCAGCCTCTTGGCCTTGGATATTCTTTTTAATGTTTCATTTGATTAGATTCAATGAGGGTAGTTGGATTGGAAATAGCCACTAAGTTTTTTTATTTGCAAAAAAAAGAAGAAAAAATTGAATATGTACATTTCGACTGCAACAGCCCAATGACCAAGACCATTTGCTAATGAGAGAAACAATGTACAAGGGGCGGGCACGGCATTGCATTAAAGAAAACCTAAAAGGGGCCAGCCTTCACGTGGTCTAGTGGGCTCCACCGCTGTGCTCCATCAATTGTGGGCCCCTTGTATACAAGGATTGGGAGTAATTTCGGGCCATAGAGGTCTAATTTTGGATTTGAAACTCTCCCGCTGAAAAGATTCTTATACAACCAGTGGGCCCAAAGAGAACAAAACAGAGCAGGCAAAGGTTGCTCTTGGATAGATCTAGTTCTGTCCCCAAGTCTGATTAAGAATATTCCGAAGTCCTATTATACAAGTCTTTGAAAGTTTTTTAAAAATAAATCTTTTATGGGCTAGTCATATGTGATGAAGTGATACATTCATATATCGCATAAATAAAGAAGGGTAATGCTAGGCTTACCATATTTTTCATACCACATTCATACCGCCTCTCTAATAGAGGTGGAGCCCACCAATACAATGGGGCCCACCTCTATTAGAGAGGTGGTATGAATGTGGTATGAAAAATGTGGTAAGCCTAGCATTTTCCAATAAAGAATAATGTTTGCGCTTGACTTTGCTCCTCTTTACTAAAAAATAAAAAGACTTTGATCCTTCGCTTCGCTTAGTGATATATGTTATTATCGATTTGACCGTATGTTATTGCCAAGTGGGCCTATAGGGCAGTGCATTAGTGTAATTTTACACCAAGTGGGATATGTTCCCCTGCATATTGAAGGAAATAATTGATAGACGAAACATTGGAGCAGACAGTGAAGTACAGAGAGATAGAAGAAGAAGGCATTTGGGAGGAACTAAGAGGTGTGCTTATTGTGCAGCTCTAGCTAATTTTGTGGGATTACTGGGTTGTAATTTTGCGTCTCTTGCCATATATTGCTGATCAGTGCAAGCCTTCGAACCCGGGCAACAAAGAACATGACTCCTCTGAAAATTTCACTGGGTACGTATGTACTACCTACTTAACACACACACATAAATAAATTGTCAAAGTCTCAAATGTTTGTGGCTGGTTTTCAATTACGTGCAGGTTTCAGTATAAGCTTCGTTGTTTTGCTGGTTGGACTGCTTTTGAGATATTGCATAGTCCTGAAAATAGCAAGGTATGTATTACAGTTCAAATATCTCTTTCATGAGCAATTAGAAAAGGAACTGGATAAATATAATGGATCTATTAAGTTAGCAACCAGAAAGTTTAATGGAAAAGAACTGGAAAAGGCCACATCCAATTACGATGACAGCAGAATCATTGCTACCGGAGAGCATGGAAAAATGTATAAAGGATTTCTACAAGATGAGAGAGTGGTTGCCGTAAAGAAGTTCAAGTCCGAAAACAGGTTTGTTAATTACAGAATTTAAAGTTCTTTCTCGGATCAACCATAGGCATGTGGTGAGACTCTTAGGTTACTGTGTAGATTCGAAACAACAAACCTTAGTTTACGATTTCATCAACAATGACACTCTTTACAAGCACATTCACGAAAAAAACGAAGGATTGTCAACACTCTCATTCGAATCACGAATGAAGATAGCAGCAGAAATCGCAGCGGCGCTAGCATACATGCACTCCTCCACTTCCAATTCACCAATCATACATCTAAACGTGAATTCGAAAAGAATACTATTGGATGAGAATTACACGGCAAGATTGGCCTACTTTAGAGCGGCAAAAGTTCTTCAAGGTAAAACTCATGTACAAGGTATCGTGCTAGGCTCATCCGGATACTTAGACCCTGAAAGTATTCAATCAATCACGTCGTCAGAAAAGAATGACGTCTATAGCTTTGGCGTTGTCCTAGTGGAGCTACTAACAAGCCAAAAGGCGTTTTGTAAAGAGAGGCCTGAGGCAGACAAACACCTTGCAAGCTTGTTTCTTCGCTCGGTGGAAGAGAGTCGCTTGGGTCAAATTCTTGATGGTGAAATAATCAAAAGGGAAAATCTTGAGACAGCCGAAAAAGCTGCTGATCTGGCAAAACGCTGTTTAGGGATACGAAACGAAAGGCCTTCCATGAAAGAAGTAGCCACGAAGCTTGAGGTGTTGCGATTTATGGAATGGCATTATTCAGCTTCTACGGGAATGGCTAAGTTGAATTTTTCTCAATCTCCCTAAAAAACCGACAACTTGCTTGGTTCACCTTCATAGGCTCAAGTTCTTGAGGTTAGACGTGGATTTGATGAATTTTTTGGTTCTTGTTGGATTTAACAGCTGCAGAGTTATACGACTGCAGTGCAGGGCCAAATCAAATCCAAATTAGTGTCGAAGCCTGATGATGATGGCCGATAATTGATTGGCTTGTTCCTAACGAAAACTATGTCAAATTACTATGTTTTGAATGTTTGGTCATAAATCTATGAGTCCGGATTTTGATTTTCTAGTGTTGATATTGTGCAATTATGTCAAAAACCATATCTTTTTAAACTTCCATGAATGAATGTGGGCGACTAGGAAACTATTGGTAGACGTCTTACGAATCCTAGGTACACAAAAGAAGACAAAGGGCAAATAAGATTGGAAACGTAATCTGCATTCATCGTCCTAGTTACATCATGTGACTAGAAATATACAAGAAATTTCATGTGCAACATGCAATTGTGGATTGACTAAATAATAATAATGGAGAATAGCATCATGTATGTTGATATCCGCATTGGAGGATGGAAGTTTTGCAATAGCGTTTAAAAGATCTTGCCAATTAGTTTTAGGTTAGACGCTCAAGTTCTAAGTGATCCTTATAAGTCCTTACAAGGTTTCTTAGAGTATTTATACATTTGTTCTTAAGCTCTTAACGAACTTCTAAAACTGTTGCTTAACAGCCTAACCATCTAACAATATTAGAAACTAACTAACTAACTAGACATGTTGGTCAGCAACTGAACTAACCACTGCCAGCTCAACAATTCCAGTTGGCTTCAGCTATCATATATAGCCAACAAATATTGTAGTGACTTTAACTTTTTTCAGCGGAGACAAAAACCTAGGTAGACAAGGCTACTTTATAATTTCTGCAAATAATGTTGCTTTTGTCCATCGTCTGCTTGTTATACGGTAGAATTTTGGTGCATTATTAATGCAACAGAAAAAACAGGAAAAGGATTTATTTACAATGAGCTGGTTCAATATGTGATTAGTGCAGAGTAGGGCGCAGATTTACCAAGGTCTATAGGCAGCTAAACCTGACACTGTCCGGTGAGGTGGGGGAGGTGCCGGTGTGCAGTTAAACCCAACGAGGTCCGGTGGGGGGCGCTTCCTCTTACGGAAATGGTCCCGGAAAAGACTGACTACATCACACAAGTCGCTGGCCAGGAGAACACGGGCTTTGACATCTTTGGTGGCCTTGGCGCTACTGGTCGACAAGGGTAATAAGTTAGGAAATACAGCAATTGTTGCCCAATCTACAAGTTCTTCTCCAAAGAAACCTCCTGCTTCAAGCTGCGCAGAAGAAAGATCCTTACTACTTTCAATCTTTACAATTCCTTCTATGATGAAGAACATCTTATCAATCGGTTCATTCGCTTTAATAATATCGGTCTTTGCAGCATATTTCAGAGTCTTAGAATGCTTCCAGATCGCTTTCAATACTTGTTCATCCAGTGAGTCAAGCTTTGGAACCTGCGTAAATTAATTCAATAGATATATACATATATGCATGTAAGAAAAGATAATGCGAGGAAAATTAAATTAATTTAGCAAGGTAGCATGCATCACATAGGAACTTACTCTCTGTAACTTTTTCCACATCATATGGGAATTGAGATAGCTTTGAAGTTCAGAGGGAAGAATAGAGAGAATCTCCTCCACGTCACCACTCCTGAGTTCCTCAAGTTCGTGTTTCACCGTTCTCATGATCTGTGACTTTACCTTATCCTTCTCATTTTGAGGGATGTTGACATTCTCAGATAACCAGAATGCTATCTCTCTATCTTTCTCTTTCAACCTCCGTTCCGTTTTCATCTCTTGATTAACACGTTCTTTACTTGCCTCTTCTCTTGCAGCGTCGAACTGCATGTACATCTATTAATCCAAGACAACATAGCTACGTTCAGTTCGTGAGTATTTATTCTAATATCTGTAAGTAACGTTACTACTAGCTAATAATGCATAATGTACATATAATGTTGTTATATGAGGGTAATGTTATTAAAGTGGACCTTAGGCTATGATGAACAATAGGAGATGAAATTTTTAGGAGAAAGGGACCTTCACAGCTTGCCTTCGGCACCGCCACGTAATCTTACTAATTCATTCATATTGTAACATATGTGGATTAGT
>NW_018927251.1:24921-46755 GCF_002207925.1 Prunus avium | reverse complement strand
ATCAGATAATTGTAGGTCATGATAAGGAATAGGACATGATTGCAAAAAGTATATTAATGCGACTAAACTTACACCTCAGAATCAGTAATGTACGTAGTTCATGACTAAACTTGAAATTAACAACTATATCTCAACTATAAATTGGTAGGACAAAGTACATTTTGAGCATTTATAAAAAAACAAGAACAGAGGCAACAATCAAAATGAAGAGAAATTATGGACTTGTTCTAAAATCATATGAAAGCAATCATACTTGTAATCAATTATCCTGAGAACTGGAGGATCTGCTTCTGGAGAAAATATTACCTGCAACAATGCAGAAGAGATTAGTCTTCAAAACCATGTTATTATAACAGCATCATTTCTATCTCAAATAAGAAGCTTTTGTATGAGACAGACATACAGACAGAGATGGAGGTGATGCAAATACTTCACATGAACAGAGGGGTTGGCGAGACTAGTTATGCTCAAAACTCCAAAGTTCAGGTCCAAATTATTATGTTTCATCATGCTTTTCTTCAATTAATAACTATGTTCTAATTCAACATGTTAATTAATTTCATGTATACATATATATGTATATTATCTTTTTATTATTAATTTATTATTATTTTGTAAAGCAAAATAGTTTCCACTGCAAAGCCAATCATTCATGATGTCGTACAAGAAATCTTACGCTCAAATAATATAGAGAGCATGAGGATAGTAGATTTGGGCTGCTCATTTGGACCCAACACCTTATTGCTCATCTCTGAGATCATAGATGTCATCATACGCACCAAAAGCGGCAGCCTTGGCCTCCAGCTATAAGCAACAACATAGATCAGAGTGTTCCTCAATGACCTCTTTAGCAATGACTTCGATGATGGACTTTTCAGAGCAGACTCAGCGCGAGGAAGAAGAGAGAGAGCTCTCTGGAATACGCCGTGATTCGCGAGGAAGAAGAGAGGGACTCGGCGCGACGTCGTAGAGAAAGTGGGTGAGATCTTATTTTGACAATGCTTTTTAAAAAAATGGTGAAATCTGATTTTAGAAGGCTTTTAAATAAGGGGACTGATTTTCCCACTCCTTTTTTATCCAGTTACACTCCATTTTTCTAAACAAAAAGGAGTGTAGGTGGATAAAAGGGGAGTGGGAAAATCATTTACCTTAAACAAAAAGGGTAAAATTGTATTTTACCTTTATAATTTGGACAGGCCCAATGAATCTGAGCCTCCTCTTTGGCCAAATTCAAAACAAAATTTGATTCTTATGTATCAAAACCAGAACAGAAATACTCTAGGTATAAAATCCTCATTAGTAAAGATTTTTATGTCTAATACCTATTTTTTCTTTAATATTAACTCATATATAACAGACTCTTTCCTCAACTCCTTCAACAAGTCTCTGCGTCCTTTGTGCCAAGCATTGTCACCAAACCCCATCAATGATCCAATGGCTCTAAAACCACAGTTACCATCACTCTTAACATCTTGTGCCCCTCTAATATGTATCAACATATGTTCAGGAAACCACTTGTCAAAAACTCTCGTGTTAAGCAAGAATCATCTACAATGGGTTTAGATCTATAGACCTGCATATAACAATTACGTAAGCTCAAATTACAATATAAACGATAGTATACAAATTTAATATTGTAACTACTTACAAGTAGCTTCAAAGGCGGCTTCCTTGGCTTCATAGACGACAATGGTTGTGACTGACTATTTAGAACAACTAGTCGCTTTTGGGATATGGTCTTTGGCTTCTTACGTGGACGTCTTTTAACAACATTGTCAGTGAGTGTGCACTATCTTGACCAGATAAGGCAAACGTCAAGTAGATGTGTCAACCTTTGGACGACCTTTGGTTTTAATCTTCATTAGGGGTTGTGTAAGCGTGGTAGATGCTGGATTCATAATCTCTTGTAACTTCATACTAACCTGTCTCTTTGTCTCAGAACTACACCCTTGAAACCACTTCACAAATAATTCAAACTGTGCATTTTCTGTTGGATTGTTCGGTGTAGTAGTAGGTGGGGATGAATACAATCAAGTGGAATGGGCTGATGTGTCCGTTTGAACTCTTGCATCTCGTGTACGCATGGCAATCCGTATGTGTGTTTTATTATGCAACCACATGATATTAGATGAACCCCAACATAATCTAACCGCTTCAGCTTAACTATAATATTATCCAATGCAGAAATAGATACAAAACCAATCAAAGTCTTTTTTCCTGCAGTCATGTTGCACAAATTGTAACACCCCGACCCTAATTAAATTATCCATTCAATTATTTAATTAAATTTAAATATGAATTTAAATACGTAGATCGTACCGAGATGAGTCCCTAGACACGTAGTGTGCTCGAATCGGAGTTGTAACGAAAAATATATATATCTCTCTCTCTCTCTCTCTCTCTCTCTACCCCGTCGCGTGCAACCCCCTCCCTTCCTGATTTTTTTTTCCAACCGGTTGGCTCTTTGAGCCAACTCCACCACAATAGGCCGTCACCGGCCACAAGGTCGGACCCAAACGAATAGCCGCAACCCCCTCTTCCTTTCTCGACCAATCTCAACTGCTGAAACCACCGGAATCCACCGGAAAATGCAAAAATTCGGCCGGTTTTCATGAGAAAATTCCCGGAGTTCGTTCGGACACCTCCGGCCACCATTGTGATCTAGCTACTGGTTTCGGTATTTAGGAGAAATTTATGCGTTTTGGTGGTGTTTTAAGTTATATAAGTTTTGGCCGGTTTCGACCTCTGATTCCGACCACTTCCGGTGACTTTTTTGGGTAGGTCCAAAAACAAAAGTTGCTCCACTCCATGTGCTCTTCGTGTAGGTTAGTCTTGATCGACGGTTTGGAGTTTTTCTGATCACCGGAAATTGATTTGGACACCCGGCGCGTGGATCACTTTTTGCCCGGTCTTAGGGTCCTAAAATAATCCTCATGTCATCCCGAGCGTGACGGTATGCTCGGATTTCAATTTGGTTACCATTTGATTGTCGATCAGATATCACATATTAGGCGTTATCCGGGTTCGATAAGTTCGGATTGTTGGATCAACTTCATTTTCAAATATGTTAATCTAGGCACTCCTAGGATCGTGTAGGAATTTGCGGATCGAGAATTGGAGTCCCAAATACTCCGATTCAATAATTCAAAGTTTAGGTAAACAGTAACCGTCCGATCGTGCAATCGCGAGCAATCCGACCGTTCTATTCAGACCAAACTGGCAAGACAAGTATAATAAACCTGTAGGAACTCTCGGATCGAAAATGCAAAGTCGTGGGCCCTGCGGCCCCGATTGACCCAATTTAGAAAGTTTGACCCTCGGTTGACCGTGAGTCTTCCAAGGTAGTTTCACCCTTCAAGAAGTGCAAGAACGACCATGTATATGGGGCTTCACTGTTTGTGAACTATTTTGATTATGTTTGGATTATGAGTTTATGTTATAGTGTTTTATGATATTTTTGGGTGTTATTATGATATTCGAAGTTTATCTTGTTACTTATTTATTTATTTATTATTATTATGAGTATTATTAAAGTATGTGATTGAGGGATATTAGATTATTTAAATGTTTATGAGTTATTAGGTAATTGCTTTTACTTTCTAAGGGTATCATACTATGTTTGGTTGTGTAAAGTTGGGAACGGCTTATTAACTGAATTTTGGTGTGGACGAGAAATTAATTAAATGTTTTATTATATGTTTAAATTTAATATATATACTCAGTGGCTTGATAATGATGAATCATGGACATTAGTTCTTATTAGAATGTGGTATATATTTTAAATGTAGTTGAGAACTGATTTTTTGAAAGTTGATCTAAGAGTCGAAAAATGGATTTGTTGAATAAGGGAAAATTTATGATAAGTTTCGGAATATGGATTTCAAACCCACCACTGGAGTACACCCCCCCAGTTGCCTTTGAAACAGTTTTGTCATTTATGACAATACCCCACGTGTTTGAAGGACGCCTGAACCGTGTGGTGCGGGGATGTGCATTCTCGGGTTGACTACATGTCCCCCGTGTTCTGCGAGGAATGCGGCTTGGGTTGACTTTGTGTTACCGAGGCCTGCAAGGATGTGTCACATTATATGACACAAGGAATTGACGGTATAATGTGGGAAATAAATAGAAAATCATAGAATTGATGGTTCATTATTAGAATTGACGGAATATTTGTGGAATTGACGAATCGTGAATGGGGTAGGCCTAGGTAGAGAGTATTTAAGTTTTGAGGTGTTTTAAACTAAAATGGAGGATTTTATCTTGGTATTTATGGGCGAAGGTTTTAATATATGTTTTCCTTCTTAAGAGGCAAGGATTAAGAGTTTTATAAGTTTGAAGGATTTTGTATAATTCACGATTATTTTCTTAAGTGAAGTTTTATTTTACCATGTCATTATTGATTTTATATACCCATTCTTTTTCTCATTGTATTTATTTTCCAATTAAAAAGTTATTCTCCTCTCATTATTTTATTTTCACATTTGATTTTGCAAAACACGAGGTAAACATAAAAGTTGAATATGTAACCTGTCAACAAAACAAAGAGAAAGAACTATGTATGGCTTGATCCCTTTGTAAGGGTATGTAGGCAACCTAGGGTTACTAGGTGCAGCCACAAGATCAAGTGCTGAAGGTCTGTTCATTTGGGTTATATTGGAAGTTGATAAAGGATTCATATTATTCTAAAGGTTGAGTTCAGATTCAAAGGGTGGAATGTTTTATTTGAATAGAGGCCTGAGGCCATAAAGATTTGATGTTTGGTTGCATGAATTTTATTATTGTGTATGCTGAATGGTTGTGGATATTTGAATTGCTTGTTGTACATGTGAAATTTTTTGGGAAACGAGCAAATTACAAGGGAGACTCTTTCAAATTTTCGGCAGAAGTCAAACTTGAAGAAAAAGAATTTTCGAACTTAGAAGGGCATTTTGGTCAAGAGTGCCCGGCACCTGCCAGGTGTCAGACACGGACAGGGTTTGGCTCATATTCCAAAGTGGAATTTGGGTCAGGTCCTATCACAAATGACATACTCTTCTCACATGATGCCTTTATCTCAGTGTGTTGCAATTCTATTAAAGGATGAATTTTGCCACACGATGTTCCAAATGTACACATGCTATTACTTAGTTGTTTCTTCAGCTTTGCATGTGCACTCTCAGCCCTGTTTGATGCTGTATTCCCAAAATGCATTCAAGTGTTCGTCCATGCATCCTATGGGAGCAAATATTCCAGCTTCCAATCACAAGACACCACATGGACAAGAAGAATATCACCTAGGTCATTAATTGGGCCCATTTATTTGGCCAATTAATTGAGACCGAAAATAGGGATATTATCTTAAATATGGGATATTATCTTTTATTTGGGAATATAATCACCAATTAAAGATAATATCACAAATTTGGGATATTATCTTATGTTAGGGACATTATCATCAATTAGGGATTTAATCCTAATCGAAATCCCCATTTGACTCAATCTCTCCATTTAAGGGAAAGAATATCTTCCCTCCAAATAGGAATTATTCTTTGAAAATGGCTAGAGACCTATAAATAATAACCACATTCAACACATGAGGAAATCATAAACCTAATTTCAAAACCCTATGAAACCCCTCTCTCTCCCTAGCTGTCGGCCACCTCCATTGTCGCCAACCACTCCCTCTCTCATCTTTCCCACACAACTAAGTGCCACCACACATGGCTCTCCCCATGAGAGAAAACTTCGTCCAGTTTAGCTATTGCCATATCTTTTATCAAAGATCCAATTGAACTAACTGAGGCATCGGAAGGCCTTTGGCCAACACCACCCGAGTGTGGTCTATTTACTCCTATTTATTTTGCATAGATCAAGGAAGAGAGAGAAGGAAGATCAAAGGTCGAGGATTCAACCTGCGAATATTTCATGTGCAGAATTTTGTTAAACATTTTGGTGTTTTCATTGAGAGCACGAATTATACTCAACGCGTGCTCTTCAATCAAAGAAATTTGTTTCCTCCTATTCATCACTCAATCGAAGCCTTCCAAATAACCATGGTTTGAAGTACACGAATGAGAAGCAAGGTTGTCACGACAACGTGATCTGCGACGGGCCAATGCCCCATGTCTCACAACCCCGCAACCGAGACTGTGGCTTGGCCTCACGGTTCTCTAGTTTTGAGCGTTGGTCCTCCCCTGCACGGCCCCATGGTAGGGACCACACCTCCTCCTCACGACACCACAGTCGTAAGCGTGGCAGCAGCCCATGCCGCAGCATCTCCGCCTAGTCCCGTGGTCACAAACCACGAGTTGTAGCAGGGCTCTATGGTGGAAGCCGTGGTACAGCCTTGATAGGATTTTTAGTTCTTGCGCAAACAGGGTTAAAACTCCTACAAAACTTGCAAGAATGACAAGGTTATTGTAGTATAAACGATTCTTGCAAGGTCATTCTCCGCAGGGATTATTAAATAACTCGTAGCAAACCAAATTCTAATTAATTATTGTAAAAGAGAAAATTGAGATGTTTGATTTGAAGACCTTAAATTGAAACAAATTTAACTAATAAAAATAAGGCAATATGCAAAATTAAAGCTAAGAGCAAGAGAAACAGTTGTGTTTTTAGAAATCAAATTAAGAAAGCGCTAGGGATCCGCCGTCACCTTAACAATTCTATATAGTTCTCCCAATTACTCATGACCTATACATGCATGTTTCAAAGGTTAGGTATTCCTAATATATGCCAACTTGGACCCCCAACATAGAGCGTATATCACACATGTAATCCGTCTGTGGTATTCAGATCAAATCTAAACATACATGACTCATTAAGTTCTGTGAAACCTTTTGAAAAACCATGCAACCCTTAAGACGTGGTATTCATCCTAAGTGAACTTGCACATATTAATCACAAGAAGCCTTCGTCAATTTCAGGGACCGACCTCCGACCAAAACTGCATCAAATTACTTTTCTAAACATCCTAATGGTGATCAAGCATCAAGACACTTAGATAGTTTAACCCAGTGATGAATAATTCGAAAACCTGCATGCGTATAATCATAAGCAAATTAGACAGAAACTACATATTCTTGCTAAGGCTTGTGGCCTCACCCTAGCAAAAGAAAGTTAGTTACGCATGTTCATAATTAAAACCAAAGAAAATATCAATTGAATGAATAAGAATAAAAACACCTTGAAGTGGAAGTTCTTCAAAAACCCTAGCAAAAGTCGCGTTCAAAAGCCCAAAGAGAGATCCCTAAAAAATCTGTGAAATAGAACTTAAATACTCCCACAAACAAGCTGCCCACAAACAGCTTTTCTATCCCCACAAGGAAACTAAACAAAATAAAATAATGACATGACATAAAATCCAAATTGGACTAGGAGAATCTGTCCATAATCTGCCCAGCCACGTTTTGGGCTCAAATCTCCTCCAAATCTGGCCCAATATAACTTGTTTTAAAGATAAAAACGTTCTGAACACTTCTCCAGAAGGCCACGAATCCATCAGAGGTCATCTCGGGCTCCAAAAACGCCATAAAAGCCCAAAACGTCACTTTTCAGCACTGCACACTGCTCCTTTATTTTATCGCCAGAAAATAACCGCTTGGTAGAAAAGTCTGAACTTTTGATACGATCAAGCCAAGTGACTCACGAACGTCCTCCAACTGGAATTACTCCAAAATTTGTCCATTTGATTATGTTTTGCTCCAGAGAAATTCGAGAGTCCTATATTGAGAATACAATTCAAAGTATCAAAATTCTTCCAAAATATGAACCACAATGTACCAAGAATGGGGTTAAATATATAATATAAAATATACCCATCAAGCCTCACAGCCCCGTGGCTGGCACAACTTCACAGCACATGGCCTCACGACCGTGCTCAGAATCTACCTTCATGGCACCGCCGCGACGCATGATGGGACCCCCCATCAAGGCCATTCCGCCGCCATCGCAAGTTATAGCCCGATCTTGGAGCAACATCATTCATTCCATCCTTTACCCCCGCACTCAATGTGTGCTCCTGTGTACACGTCCAATGAAATCCTAACCCGCTTGCAATTGGGCTCCACGCAATTCTATCCTTCTGATCCAAGAAGTCAAGCACACCTCAATCTTAGAGTTGACTAGCTGACTCAAAGAGTAGACGACCAAAACAACTTGGTTGGATAACTCCTAAACCAGATAGACTTGGTTCGAGACCTTAGCCTTGGACCGCAAGGCGAAGAGAGAAGGATGGACGAATGCACTGGCAGGCGGTTCGAGGGATCCCAGGCAAGTAGAGTAGGACCGAGCAGGCAAGGAGAAGGACAAGAACGAGCTACTCAGCACGCAAGCATGTCACAAGCCTCGCTCAAAGTAGATCAAGGGCATGTTCAAGATTAGACCCGAGGATTAATGTGAATGAGAGGTTGGGCCCATGATCCGATGTTCATACTCACCTAGGCCCACAAAGAAGAGTTCATGAGAGACTAAGCCCTCAGGGAGGTCAGTCTATCAACCCTTGTCATGAGGTACGTGAAGAAAAGCGCTCCGTGGCCTACTCATGAAGAACCAATTCACGTCGACAAGCCACATAGAATCTCTCACAGATGCAGTCCACCAATACACCACATAGGCAGGACAACCGAGGAGGTCAACCTTCACGAGTCAACGAGGAAGTTAATCAGCAGAGCCCGCATCGTGAGAAAAATCGGTCTGAACCACTTATCTTGTGAGTAGAGGACGTTGAGAAATTCGTCAATGATTGACTTCAAGACTTCAAAATCGGAGGAGATTCAGAAGATGCCCTACGCAAGGAGATAGACCAAGTGAACTCTACGAGGAGCAACCCAAGACTGGTTCCATACACTACCGCCTGGGTTGATCGGCAACTTCAAGGAGCTAGCCCTCGTCTTCTCCAAGGAGTACACTTCTTATCGGACGATAAAAAAGAACCATGACTGCCTGTTCAACCTGCGCAAGAAGCACAACGAATCCCTTTGAGACTACATCAAGAGATTTAAGGCAGAAAAGGCAAACATTATAGGATAAGATGATCGAATCACGTCCTCTTCCTTCAAGAAGGTTTTGCCAACCGAGTATGACTTATACTACAAGCCAACTATCACTCCCAATTGGACTATAGTAGAGGTCTTTGCGGCTACGAAATGCCACGTGCTCTAGGACGTCGAATCGTCACAAAAAAGTGTACCAAGCAGGCCGATCAACTGACCAAACAGGCAGGTTAGAGGAGTGACATGTATAGCAACAAGAGCAGTGGCAAGCGCAAGTCGCATCCTTAAAGGTGCGCTCTGGCAGATGAGAACTACATAAAGTTCTCCATCCCCATACATCAAATTTTAGCCCAAGTGAAGGACAAGCCTTTGGTGAAGAGACCACCACCCTTGAAAGGAGATCCAGCCAAGAAGGATATTAGAAAATAATGTGCCTTCCATGGGATGCACGTGCATTTCACAAATGACTGCTTTGCTTGGATAAAGCACCTCGAAGAACTAGTGAGAGAAGGCCAGTGCACAGAATTCGTAACAAAGAAAGCCATCCAGTAGATCAAGGACCACAATGCAACCAAGGAACCTCCCTAAAAAGTCATAAGGCTTAACGCAATCCTAGCAGATTCCGAGGAGTCCGAGCTAACTAGCAAAGAAAAGAAGAGGAAGATTAAACGTGCCACTGTTATTTCACAAGTCTTAACCAGGCTCCCATCAATTGAAGACGATCTTGTGATCGGCTTCCAGAAGAAAGATTTGATCGGCCTTGATCTGCCACAGAACGACACCCTCGTCATCTGCATTCAGATTGCCCAAAGATCAACAAGTCAGCCAGGTCGCTAACCGGCTTCAATGGCGCGACTTCGGTTACTGTAGGCACAATAGACCTCAACGTCTATTCTCCACCGGTAATCAGCTCGCAAACCTTTATGATCATTGATGAAGTCTCCCCTACAATGGCATCGTGGGCAGGTCATGGATTAGCAAGATCAACGCCATCACCTCTTCCACTCATCAAAAAATCAATTACCCAATCCTTGGAGGCAATACTGGGCAGATCAACAGTGATCAGGCAATCGCATGAAGATGCCCCTCCCAAGGGCTATAGAAGAGCAAGCAAACACAGTTCATACTAATAAGTCAGACAAAACAAATTGAGGAGGAAGTAGATCCCATTCTTAACAGTCGAGTATACTAGAAAGGAAAGGGAATAGCTACCCAATAGTAATCAAAGAATCAAGACCAAGTTGAGGGAATCCGTCTAAAGGTCTTTCTTGAAGAAGGATGGAAGCCTAAGGAGGAAATTGAGCTAGTACCCTTTGATCCTGACTAGCCAGAGAGATAAGCGTGGATCGGCTAATGCCTAAGCCTAGAAGAGAAAGTGGAAGTGACTACCTTCCTCTAGAATAAAACAACGTGTTCGCATGGTCACCGTTTGGCATGCATGGAATTGTCCCACAAATTATCAGTCACCGACTGCATGTTAACCAAATTAGTTGCCATCATTGAAGCTGAGATCGACAAGCTCCTAGTTGTCGGCTTCATCGAAGAAGTCTCCTATGCAAAATGGCTGGCTAACGTTGTTCTGGTGGCAAAGAAAGACAATGGCAAGTGGAGAGTTTGCCTCGACTACACTTACCTCAATAAGGCATGCCCAAAGGACAACTTTCCATTGCCAAGAATTGATCAACTCGTAGATTCAACTTCCGGTAATTAACTGCTCAACTTCATGGACGGATACTTCGGCTGCAATCAAATCATTATGCATGAAGACGACAAAGCGAAGACTTCTTTCATAATCTAAAAAGGCACATACTGCTACAAAGTCATGCCTTTTAGCCTGAAGAATGCTGGAGCAACTTACCAAAGGCTTGTGAACAAGATTTTTAAAGAGCTGATAGGCAAGACTATAGAGGTTTACGCGAATGACATGCTAGTCAAAGCTCCCTAATGGGCAAATCACATCAAGAATCTTGTCGAAGCATTCAGTTTGCTCCAAGAGTACCACATGAAGTTGAATCCAAACAAGTGCACATTTGGAGTCTCATCCATTTGATTTTTGGGATACTTAGTCACCAAAAGAGGCATCGAAGCACATCCAAATCAAATCAAAGCCATCCTCAATATGAAGTCGCTTGCCACAATGAAGGAAATAGAAAGTCTAACGGGTAGAGTAGCAGCTCTCAATCGATTCCTCTCAAAATCTATTGATAAGTGCAGACCATTCTTCAAAGCCTTGAAGAAAGGACAAAGAGACAAGTGGGGTGAAGAATGTGAAGTAGCTTTTCAAAGCTTGAAGACCTACCTCACTTCACCTCCCTTACTCTCAAGACCCGTACAAGGCAAAGATTTGTTCATATACTTGGCGGTGTCCAACTCAGCAGTTAGTTCAACTCTCATCCAAGAAGAGATGGGGGCATAACATCTAGTGTTCTATAGGTCAAAAGCCCTCTTTGATGAAGAGACTCACTATCTAAAAATGGAGATGCTCATTTTGTCCCTTGTAGTTTCCGTGAGAAAGTTAAGGCCTTACTACTAAGCTCACCGGATCCTTGTCATGACCAACTTTCCTTTGAGATCAATTCTCCATAGCCCCAACGCTTCTCACCGACTCATGAAATGGGTTATCGAACTCAGTTAATATGACCTTATCTACCAGCCGAAGACTACTATAAAAGCCCAAGCTTTAGAAAATTTCGTTGTAGAGTTTACTCCATCAGCCGAAAAAGAGAAACTGGTTATGAATTTTTGTAACTGAAACCAAAAATGTAAAGGATGCTATGTATATTGAAAGCTGAAGATTCACTTATATTAAAACAGAACAAGTTTACATCTTAAATAGAAGCAAAGAAAAAACAAACTCTAACTCCACTATAACCACTAACACAACTAGTGCAGATTTTGTGGAGATAACAACTCTAAACAACAGAAGCAAATTGTGATCGTGGTGAGCAGACTCAACCACATCCTCTACATGCTAGTACTCTAGCTTGACTTGGTCTCTATGTTACCAGGTTAGCATTAGTTAATTATAAACTTAAATAAACATAATTAAATAACTCTTAACACCCTCCCTTAAACTGATTTCTGTTGAAAACAGTTTAGGAATTTTCTATCATCACATAATCTTCTTCATCTGTAGCTTTTCCTTGATCAACACTTTGAACTAAACAAACACCAATCATACTTCTTAACTTCTCAAATCCAGGCTGCTTCAAAGGTTTAGTTAGAATATCTGCAACCTGTTCTCCAGTCTTGCAATACTACAGCTCAATTTTTCCATCTCTGCAAAGATCACCCAGAAAATGAAAATAAACATCAACATGTTTACTTCTCCCATGCATGAATGGATTCCTTGACAGGTTGATGGTTGACATGTTGTCACAATAGATGATCGTTGCTCCCTTTTGTTCATCACCAAAAACTTCAAACATTTTTCTGAGCAACAGAGCTTGACAAGAATTCGAAGCTGCTACCACAAACTCAGCTTCAGTTGAGGAAAGTGTTACTATTTGCTGCTTCTTTGAGGACCATGATATTGCTCCAGAGTTGAGCATGAATACATGACCAGAAGTGCTTTTATGATCATCTATATCACCTGCATAATCATTGTCTGTGTAACCAACAAAACCAGCACCATTTGGCCTTTTATAAAACACACCATAATCAATTGTACCCTTCACATATATGAGAATTCTTCTTTCTGCATTTAGATGCATTTCATTTGGCTTTTCCATATATCTGCTTACCAAACTTACTACATACATGATGTCAGGTCTTGTGGAGGTTAAGTACATGAGACTACCAATAATTTGCTTGTAGAAAGTACTGTCAACCTCCTTCCCACCTTTGTATTTGCACAACTTTAAGCCAAATTCAGTTGGTGTTGCAAATGACTTGCAATCTTCCATTTGAAACCTTTTAAGAATTTCATGTGCATATTTCCTCTGATAGTTAAAATTTCCAGCAATAGTTTGAATGATTTCTAATCCAAGAAAATAATGCATTAATACTAGATCAGTCATTTCAAACTCCTTCATCATAGACTTCTTAAATTTATCAATCAACTTGACATCATTACCAATGAATAACAGATCATCAACGTACAAACACACAATGAGTAATTTACCTCCTTCTTAAGTCTCGACATACAGAGCGTGCTCAAAGTGAGCATCTATGCGACTGTACCAAGCTCGAGGTGCTTGTTTCAGTCCATAGAGTGCTTTCTTCAGCTGGTACACCTTCTCTTTCTCTCCTTTCTTCTCATAAGCTGGTGGCTGGTCAATGTACACCTCCTCTTGCAAGTCACCATGCAAGAAAGCTGATTTCACATCTAACTGAAAGATTGACCATGAGTTTTGAGCTGCAAGTGAAACCACCAACCTGATTATGTCTTGTCTTGCAACTGGGGCAAACACTTCATTATAATCGATGCCATGCTTTTGCTTGTAACCCTTTGCTACTAGACGAGCTTTATGCTTGTTTTTTTTTTTTTTTTTTTTTTTTTTGGGTTTAATTAGAGTTACATGAGCTGCAAGTGAAACCACCAACCTGATTGTATCTTGTCTTGCAACTGGGGCAAACACTTCCTTGTAATCAATGCAATGCTTTTGCTTGTAATCTTTTGCTACTAGACGAGCTTTGTGCTTGTCAATTTCACCCTTTTCATTCAACTTTGTCTTGAAAATTCATTTAACACCAATTGTTTTCTTTTCCTTAATTAGGTAAGTCTGTCAACTCCCAAGTGTGATTCTTCTCAATGGACTTGATTTCATTGTCCATTGCTTCCCTCCATTTCTTTACTTTAATAGCCTCATCATATGTGATTGGATCACTGTCTACAAATAAAGCAAAATGAGCATTATCATCATCAGAACTTGTAAAATTTACATCATAATCCATCATCCATGTTGGCTTCTTCCTTGTGTTTTCATCCCTCAAATTGTAACCTCTTTCTTCTTCTGATTGTTGATGAGGTTGTTGAGCCACAAGTTAAGGTGATTCCTGGATTTGAGTTGTAGATACTTCTTCTTCCTCACCATCCGAGACATCATCATATATGAGTGGCTTCTGGACTGAGCTTTCAACATTCCAATTCCACATAGTTTCTTCATCAAATTTTACGTCCCTGCTTATCACAATCTCTTCCTTCCCTTTAACTAGCAAACTTCGAACCATATTAAGAATGGTTCGATTCTTCCTCTCACTTACACCATTCTGCTGTGGTGTGTAAGCAGTGGTGAAATGTCTCTTGACGCCCTTTTGTCTGCAAAACAAATCAAACTCCTTGGAGCAAAACTCCCCTCCTCTATTTGTTCTGAGTGTTTTAATCTTCTTGTCAGTTTCATTCTCAGCTAGGGCTTTGAAGCTTTTGAATGCATCAAATGCTTCTGACTTTTCCTGCAAAACATATACCCATGTCTTTCTACTAAAATCATCAATGAAAGAGATGAAATACTTCTTATTACCATTCGAGATTGGATTAATTGGTCCACATAGATCTGAGTGAACTAACTCCAAAACTGATTGAGCCCTTACTGCCTTGCCATTTGGAAATGAATCTCTTTGATATTTCCCAAGTGATACATTCTTCACAAACCTTTGATGGATGATTATTTCAAGTAAGCCCATGACCATCTCCTTTTGGTGAAGTGTTCTCAAACCATTAAAGTTCAAATGACCATATCTGTAATGCGATCTCCATGAATCATCTTCTATTATAAGAAAGGAAGCCTGAATTGTCTTGATCTTCAAAGGGAATAACCTGTTTGAGGACATTTTTATCATAGCAATAGAGCCTCTTTTTGGATCATACACTTCACATTCTCCTTTAAAAATTGTAATCCTGTACCCTTTGTCTTGTAACTGACCAACACTTAATAAACTCGTTTTCAAGTTAGGAATAAAAAAAACATTTGCAATGGTTTCAACAAAGTCATTTTTAGTCCTGATTTGAATATCTCCATTTCCCATCACATTCACAGTTGATTTGACCCCAAAGCTCACGACTGAACGAAAGCTTTCATCTAAATTAACAAAGGAAGACTTACATCCACTCATGTGATTGCTACAACCAGTATCCACGTACCATGTTTCTTGGTCATACTCATCCAGTGCATGAAAGGCCATCATCAAAAGTATCTCTTCCTCCTTTTTCTCAGCAAAGTTGGATTTTTCTCCTTTCTCTTTTGGCAACTTCGTGTAACACTCACTCTTGTAGTGACCAAAGTTTCCACATCTGTAACACTCAATCTTGGACTTATCATAGTGGCCTCCTCCCTTTCCTTGAGAGTCATTATCTTTCTTGGACACATGAGATGATTTGCTATCATCTCTATTCCCAAACCTTCCCCCGTCTCGATTGCCTCAACCACCTCTTCCACGACCTCTTCCTCCTCTAGAGCTTGAGGACTTAGAGAAAGTAGAAGCCTTTAGTGTTGTTTGCTCCTCACTGGCAGTGGTATGGTTAAGCCTTTGCTCATGCACTAGCAAAGAGTTTTGCAGTTCATCAATTCGCATCTCAGCAACATTCTTTGACTCCTCAATTGAGCAGACAACATAGTCAAATTTGAGGTCAATGATCTCAATATCTTCTCCATAACTTTTACTTCTTCCATGGTGTCACCATTTGATCTCATCCTATTTACGATCCCCAATGTTCTAGCAAAGAAATCAGTTATTGACTCTTCTGATTTCATTTGGAGGGTTTCAAAGCCCCTCGTTAGAGTTTAAAGCAATGCATGCTTCACTCTCTTTGAGCCTTCATATTTCTTCTTCAAGGAGTCCCATATCTATTTGGAGGTCTCCTTCTCAAGTATGGTCTCCAAAATACATCGATTGATTACCTGAAATAGATAATGTTTTTACCTTTAAGTCATTTAGCTTATGTTCATCAAATCTCTTTTGTTGTTGTTCAGTCGACGTGACTCCTACTGGTGAGTCAATCCTTGATTCCATGAGTGCCAATACTCCTTTGATCTTAGGAAGTTCTCCATCAGCATACTCCAGTGATCATAATGACCATAAAACCGTGGAATTGCAGGTTGAACAAAACTCTCAGTGACTTTTTTTAGTTGCCATAGTTTCTTCCTGCTGCAAGACTCTCTCCTTCACTCTTTACTCGAGTGTTTCTTTATCAGGCCCAAGAAGAGCTCTGATACCAGATGTTGGTAACTGAAACCAAAACCGTAAAGGATGCTATGTATATTGAAAGCTGAAGATTCACTTATATTAAAACAGAACAAGTTTACATCTTAAGTAGAAGCAAAGAAAAAACAAACTCTAACTCCACTATAACCACTAACACAATTGGTGCAGATTTTGTGGAGGTAACAACTCTAAACAACGGAAGCAAATTTGTGATCGTGGTGAGTAGACTCAACCACATCCCCTACATGCTAGGACTCTAGCTTGACTTGGTCTCTATGTTACCAGGTGAGCATTAGTTAATTAAAAACTTAAATAAACATAATTAAATAACTCTTAACAATGATAAGCAAGTAAAGTTTGAGAGCAGACAACACCTCCTTCGTCGATCCAGACCTGGCCAAAGATATGTGGTAGTTGTGCGTAGACGGAGCATCAAATCATAAGGGAGAGCTGAAGCAAGCGTCGTCATAATCACCTCATATGGAACTTTGTTGGAGCAAGCCATCTCCTCGACAAAGTCCAAATGCTTTCGAAAGAATTCCCCACTTTCACTATCCAACAAGTTCCTCGGGTAGAGAACACTCATGCAGATGCATTGGCGAGCTTAGGATTATAATTGGACACCCAGTTCAGACACTCCATCCCGATCGAGCAACTTGACCGGCCAAGCATCGAATAGATAAAACCAGTAGGCTCAATGCATATTGATGAGGACTCCAGCTCATAAGACCCCATTATCGACTACTTGAAAATGGAAATCTTCCAAAAGATAAGTCTGAAGCTAGAAAGGTTCAGCAGAAAGTCTCGAGATACTACATGCATGGCAACAAACTAGTTCGCACATCATACTTCGGCCCTTATCTCACATGCATAAAGTACCCTCAAACACTTGAGGCACTCTGCAAAATCCATGATGGTCAGTGCGGCAACCAAGTTATTTCTGAGCATAGGTTATTTCTGGTCTACCATGCGCCATAACTCTATGAAGTATGTCAAAAGATGTTATCGATGCCAACGGTACAAGCCGATCCCTAGTCTGCCTCCCGAAGTGTATCATCTGCAAAACAGTTTGTGGTCATTCATGCAATGGGCCATTCACTTAGAAGGACCCATGCAACTCGTACCTGCCAAAAAGACATAATGATCATGGCCACCGACTATTTTGCTAAGAACGTAAGACACTGCCATAAGCGTTCTAAGGGAGGCGCATGCTCCTGTCTAAAAGCATCCTAAGGGAGACGCATGAGAGCTAAAAGTGTCCTAAGGGAGATGCAGGACACCGACATAAGAGTTCTAAGGGAGACGTAGACTCCTATCAAGAAGCGTCCTAACGGACACGCATGACAGCTAAAAGCGTCTTAAGGGAGACACAAGATGACCACCGTAAGCTTCCTAAGGGAGACACAAGCATCTGTCCAAGAACCTCCTTAGGAAGATGTAGAACAACATTTAAAGCATCCTAAGGGAGAAGCAGAAGAGCACCCTTCAAGTAAGTGGTGGGTAAACATTCAAACATCCTAAGGGAAATGCACAACCAAGGCACCAGCTGGTCACTCAAGTAGTTCACAAGACACAATGCAAATTGAAGTTAAATAAATAATTGAAGTTTTCATAGTAAAGTGACCAACAGACCGAGCTCAACAGAAAGAAGATGGTTAAACAAGACTAATTATTACAAAAAGAAAAGCAAATCACAAAGCTTGAAAAGATAAAGGAGTCTTCATCTACTGTGAAGTCTCGGCACGCAACCTTTAGTCAACGACCTCTTCAACGTCCGCCTGGTCAACCATGCCTTCCATGAATCCACTCTATTCAGCAACTCCAACTACCTGCTCTGCAACATCTGTCACCACCTCATGAGTTACGCCCTCCTTGACATCATCTTCTATAGATGTAGTCTCATCAGCCACCTACTCTTCCGCATCCTTTATGTCCACAACATTGATTTGCTCACTCTGAGTAGGGGGCATGTTTGAGTAGAACATCTCGATGTCTACATCTTCAATGGAATGATAAGGAGCAGCCCCACTCTTGCAGTCTAAGTAACCCAACTTGTATGCATTTATAACAACCTCAGACTTGGATTGCTTGGTAGCTTTGTGATAAGCGTCAAACATGGCTAAAAGCTTGTCAGAGCTTTGGGTCATGTTGGCATTTTTGCTCTCGAGAGGGAAGAAGACTTTCTTGCGACTATGTAGGACAGCAACAAAAGAGTTGAGTTCACTATCTTTTTTTTAGCATGGGAACTCTTCAGCACAAACATGCTCCCCTTCATTTCAGACATCCTGGTTTCATGGTGGGTCTACTCGGCTGAAAGCTTGCCAGTCAGATTAACATTTTTCTTATCTAACTCATTGAGCTGAGCATAAGAGGGTGCAACAGCAGACGAGTTCCAGATGGCCTTAACAGCAAAAACTACTCCTTTTTGAAGCAAAGTGACAGCCGCTTCCTTTTGCTTCTCCAAAGAAAGACTTGAGAACGTGCCAAGATCACTAACCTGATGTATATGATCAACCAGCTTAACGCAAGAAGATTGGCTCGATAGAAAGTTCATCTTGAGCATATCAGACACACATGCATCCCTTGCAGAGTTGGACATGTCAACCTTTGGACCAACTGTTTGCGTTTCCGAAGAACCCTTCACCCAAGTAGATGACTTTTTGGACTTCTTAGCCACCTTCATCCTTACCTCCAAAGGTGTCAACAATGCCAAATCAACTCTATGTTTGACTGCTCGTGGCTCGATAACTGGATCGCGATGGTTAGGTGAGGGAGCATTCCTCCCAATTCGATCATTATCCCTTAACTGGTGCGGACCACTTGAACTTCAGGGAGGAATGTCAGCTGCTCTTTATTTCTTGGTAGGCGAACCAATTAGGGAACGGACTTCTTTGCAGAGTAGATTGCAGGTTTTAAGCTTGTTAGTTGGAGACTTGAGCAGAATGTCCCGAAGATTAGGCATGCCGCCAATCTTCGACGAGGTGCTTGACCCTAGTAGATGACGAAGGAGCAACTCCAGCTTGAGTCTTCTCGGCGGACGAGACCTCTTTTGGAGAGACACATTCTTTGCCCTCAAGGTTCCAGCTTCATCTTTGGAGGACTTGGCATCAGCCTTCCTCTTTTCAGGGAGTTCGGTAGAAGACTCATCCCGTTCGGGAGGCAAATCATCCGAGTCTAGGCCATATTTCTTCCATCTCTTAACATCCTTAGCAGGGGCAATCCCAAGCTTTCTTCTTATACTCGCTCAATAGCCAGCGTCATTCGCGAAACCTCGTAGGGATGTTTAGCGCCCAGTAGACCTTAGCTATGTCCAGCTCAAGATCCAGCTTCTTGCTGATGTTATTCTCTGCAAGTAGAAGATACGATCTCCAAGTAGACATTTGGAGTACATTGGCTGAGGGCATACTCCATGGCGCAGAACACCTTCCTGAAGAACTTTGACAACGGGAACATGAAGCCCAAGGAGAAGTTACGACACTTCTACTTCTCCTTGGGCTTCATGTTCCCTTTGTTCTGATCCACACAAGGCGCATCATCAGCAGAAGATGTAGCCAACTTGACATGCATGTCATCAGGTATGGCAAAAGCATAGGTGGCACGCCAATTCTGGAAGTGAGCTTTAGACGTAAAGCGATGTAGATTAGCCACGAATCATTTCTTGTGCACCTTGGAACCTCCTCAAAAGTACAAAGGCACTTGTGAACTCGGTGATCAGCTACCATCATCGGAAGACCAATAGCTGTAGGATGTTAGTTGCACTGCCCTCATCTGCGTGGATTCAGTCTACCACGGCTTAGGCAATTTGAATGCCGATGACTAGGCATCGTTGTGCAGTAGATCAAGGCTGATCAAATCTTTCTTCCAAAAGCCGATCACAGGGTCGTCTTCAATTGATGAAAGGTTGGTTAAGACTTGTGAGATAATAGTGGACTATTTAATCTTCCTCTTTTGTTCTTTGCTGGTCAGCCCGGAATCCTCAAAATCGGCCAGGATCGTGTTAATCCTTATGACGTTCTCAGGAGGTTCCTTGGCTGCATTGGGGTCCTCGATCTGTTGGATGGCCTTCTTTGCTACGAATTCTATGCAGTGGCCTTCTCTCACCAGTTCTTCGAGGTGCATTTTCCAAGCAAAGCAGTCATTAGTGTAATGCGTGTACGTCCAATGAAAGGCACAATACCTTCTGATATCTCTCTTGGCTGGATCTCCCTTCAAGGGTGGTGGTCTCTTCACCCAAAGTTTGTCCTTCAATTGGGCTAAAATTTGATATATGGGATGGAGAACTTGGTGTAGTTCCCTTGGCTAGAGTTCTCTTAGGATTGCGACTTACGCTTGCCACTGCTCTTGTTGCTATACATATCGCTTCTCTGACTTGCCTGTTTGGTCAGTTGATCAGCTTGCCTAGTAGACTTGTTCGCAACAATTCCATCATCATCCCAGAGCACTTAGAGTTTCGCGGTCACGAAGACCTCTGCCAAAGTCTAGCTGGGAGCTATAGTTAGTCGCGATATAAGCCGTGCTCGGTTGGCAAGCCCTTCTTGAATGCTAAGAACACGATTCGGCCATCGCATCCTATGATGTTGGCCTTTTCTGTCTCGAAGGGAATTATCATGCTTCTTGCGCAGGTTGAATAGGTGGTCAGGGTTCTTTTTTATTGTTCGATATGAAGTGTACACCTTGGAAAAGACGAGTGCCAACTCCTTGAAGCTGTCAATTGACCTAGATCGTAGGGTATGGAACCAGTCTTGGGCTGCTCCTCGTAGGGTCATTGTGAACACCTTGCACATTAGCGCGTTTTCAGCTTTGTACCGAATGATAGCACTCTTGAAGTGCTTGAGATGGCTCTCGGGATCGGAATCCCTTTTAAATTGCGTGAAGGATAGCATTGAGAACCGCTTCAGAGGAGTTGCGTGCTTGATCTCCCTGGCAAATGGGGAAGAGTTCACTTGGTCTATCTTTCCAGCCATATATTGCACACCTTGAGGAAAAATCAAGAAAGTCTTCAAATAATCATTCTTCCACAACACCGCAGTTTTGACGGGATTGAACCTTATGCTGACTTAACTTCAAAGCCTACGCTCCAAAAATTCTAGAAAACTTCCACAATCATCTTCAAGATCTTTAGCTTTCATCTCCAACTGGTCTTGTACAAAAACTCCACTAAAAAGTCGTATTTCCATTGAAAATCAACTAACTGATCCGAAAAGCTGAAAATTGAGAAAATAAAGTAATAAGTCCTTTTTAAACCCAATTCTCCTACAAAAAAACTAAGTATACATAGTACATAAATGTGTAAATTTATGGACTTATGAAATACCTAAAATTTAGCTAACTTCCAAGAAATAAGAAATGATAACTCAAGACATTATCAAAGGGTTAACCAAACTTTAATTGAACAACTTGGAGTGTAGTGTATGAAATAGCCAACATTAATACATCCCACGACTTAAGCTTCACCAAATAAGAACAAGCTTCAACTTCAAATCTCATCAAGGATGTTCACTCCAATAAAAGCACTCGAAATTTGACTGGTTATCGTCACTCATAAATATGTGAGAGGAATCAAAGCAATAGGATTACTCACATAATTGAAATAAAGGCACATGACATAGTTAAAAGATCTCATGGAAAGACATCACATACTTGAAAACATTTAAACTATCCAACACTAGTCCTTCCGCACCTATTCTCCACATGAGGAACCACACTTCTCCTT
>NW_018927251.1:0-21545 GCF_002207925.1 Prunus avium | reverse complement strand
AAAAAAAAAAGATCAAACTGCTGAAATTTAAATCCAACGATCAAAATAATATTTGAAACTAATCTAGATCATATCCAACCCCAAAATTCACTCCAAACTCTATAAATACCCATCCATTTCTCAAATAATCTCCCAAAAACATTTTATCTATTTCTCAATTTATTTATCCTTTGTCAATCTCATCAATCTCCTTTCATTCTTGTTGAAGATGTCCACAAAATCTCAAAGAGGTGTGAATTGGAGGCCCGAAGAAGATGAGGCATTGTGCAAAGGGTGGGTTTCTGTCAGTGAAGATGGGGCTATTGGCACCAATCAAGCAAGCGACACATTTTGGAAGCGTGTATATCAAAAGTTTTTGGAAAATGATCCAGGCATTAGTGGACCCGAGCGACAAACATATCAAGCCATTGCTTCTCAGTTCAAGAGTATCAACCAACAATGTTCTCTTTGGAAGGCACGCTTGACTAAGGCCAATACGAACCCACTAAGTGGCTCAAATCTAAATGATGTGGTAAGTAACCATTCTTATTGAAGCTTTAAATTTATATTTGTAATTTTATTCAACTCCAAACTTAAATTTATTTTTTCATGCATAGGACGTGTATGCGAAAACGATATTTCTTAATGATAACAAGCCTCCAAATATGCCTTTCAAGTTGTGCCATGCTTGGGAAATCTTAACGATATAAATGAGCCTCTCACACAACGTTCTTTTGGAGCTAGTTCAAGTATGGTGAATTTGGATAACAAAGGCTGCAAAAAAAAAAACAAGAAGATGGATGACTCTTCTCAACAAACAAGGGATAAGTACTTGGAATCATTGGTTGATCAAGGTATTGCTTTCAAGGAGGATAGGAGACAAAAGCTCAACATATTGGACAAGTTTGTCCAAGATCAAGCTTATGCTTATGCGTATCAGAAGCAACAAGATAAGGAAGTCCAAGAATAAAAAATAATGTCTATGGACATGTCCAAATTTACTCCAAGAAAGAAGAAGTATTGGGGGGATAAACAAGATGAAATTATGCAAGAACATGCACAGGGTCAACAATCTACCATTAATCCTGAAGACAACTCAGGGGACTATTATCCAAGCCCCCACGATGGTGGTTATTAGTTTATTCCTATTAGGTTTCATGTATGGTGAATTTGAAGTATTGTGTGTTCTCTTTTGGAATAAAATTATATTTGTGGAATTTCAATTTTTTTAGGTCAAATTGTTAAAAAAATTTAATTATGAAGTTATTTAAAAAGATTGAATGAAGAAAAGTTATCCATAAAAAAAAAATAGACTTAAACCATTCTTAAACAATTTAATAAAGTTGCGGACTAAAATTTGAGTCCGGAGGGTTGGGAGAAAAAACGATTTGAGTCCGGCAAAACCCAAATAGTTACTTTTTGGAGGGGGAAAATTTAGGTTTAGCCCCTCATGGGTTGGAGAATGCCTTATAAAAGAAGAATAGAGATCCCACCAAATTCACTGATTCTGTAATTTTGTGGAGAACTCAACCATCAAACTCGTTATTTCACAAAAGTTTGCAGCCAAACAAAATCAAACTCGCTAACGTCAATTGATTTTATAGGTTAGTACTTAGTTGTTTTTTACAAACTAATTTCATTATATTCTTATTTATAAGCATTCAATTTGTACTGATGATTGATTTTATTATATATATATTGATGAAAAATAATATAAACTATCTATGACAGTTATGGAAAAATATTTTAAAAGAAAATCCGAGTTAGAGTTGCCATGACCTATTGGGAGAAGTTATGATAGTTCAAAGCAAAGTCGCATAGAAATAAATATGTCAGATCTTCATTCTGATCCTGGTTTATGAACTCGAATATTAGATTATAATTCGAATATTCGAGATGAAATTAGAAGAGCTTATTTACAAAAAGGCCCTTGTCAGCCTAGAAATCATGATTTCCCTCAACAGAAATTTGGAAAAGAGTCAAGATGATTCAACCCGGCATGGTTTGATGAATTTCCTTATTATTTGGAATATAACATCAAAGAAGATGCTGCATTTTGCTTATGTTATTATCTTTTTTAAAACAAATTTGGGAGAAAAAGCTGGAGGTGACTCATTTGTTGATACAGGTTTTTTAAACTTGAAGTAAAATGAAAGATTTGAAGTTCATGTTGGAGGTCCCAATAGTTCCCATAACCAAGCTCTGAAAAAATGTCAAGCCATGAAAAACAACATACTTAAAATGTTTTTCATAAGCACTCACATCAATCTCGAATTGACTACAGAATCAGATTGAATGCGTCTGTTGATTGTATTAGATTTCTTCTACGACAAGGTCTTACCTTTCGTGGCCATGATGAGTCTGAGGATTCAAGTAACCAAGGTAATTTTCTTGAGCTTTTGCAATTTCTTGTTTGTTGATCATAATGAGGAAGTTAGAGCTGTAGCTTTGAAAAATGCTCTTGAAAACCTCAAAGTATCTTCACCTAAGATTTAGAAAGACATTGTAAATGTTGCAGCAGTTGAAACAACTGATGGTATTATTAGAGATATAGATGAAGCATTCTTTTCTATTTAGTTTATGAATCTCGTGATGTATTAGTAAAGAGCAAATGGTTGGTATGTTTCGTTATGTAGACAAGAAAGGATGTGTGATTGAAAGCTTCATAGGTATTGAACATGTTACAAGTACTACAGCTGAGTCACTTAAAGCAAGTATTGATGCATTATTTTCTAGACATAAATTGAGTATGTGCAAATTACGAGGTCAAGGTTATGATGGGGCCAATGTAGGAAATAAGAGTGCTAAATTGCTATAAAATAAACAAGTAAATACTGCAAACAAAACAGATTTTTACAAAAGGAGAATGGAATTAAAAGAACCTTAATTGAGTCAAGGTAAGTGTTGGACACTCTGACCTTAAGACAGATTATGCCCCACACTGGTGCTTATGGTTCACTAGCATTCGCCTCTCAGGATACAACGACTCCCCTCCTTGTGAAAGAAGCACTACAATTCACAAGAACTTTGAACCAAATTATGTAGGAACCTCTCTTTGTGAATATGAAAACTCTAATGCTCTCCATATATGGAAGTCTGTATGTAGTGAATTAATTGAATGATAAAACTGCAGGAGGATTGTTCTATTTATAGATGATGAAATACCCTTTCCAAAAGGTAAACCAATCTGAAAAGGCAAACAATGCATCCCTAGGTTTCTGATAGGGTTCCAGACACATATGAGGAGTTGCCACCCCCCAATTGAAGATGGGCCATTATAATAACCCAAGGGTCATGTCTTTAACCCAATGGATTTTATTAATTTCCATTCAAATAGAAATTTTAATATTAAATAAAATAATATTAAATTTCTCACAATCCCCCACATAAATAGAAATTAATTTCAACAATATGCAAATGATAATGCAGACTTAGAGAGACTTCCTATTAGAAGAATAAAGCATCTAGATAGGTAGCCTTTGGCTTTGAACCTTCCATAGTGAAGTACTATCGGATTCACTTGGCTAATCAGTGAACGTGATGTCTTGAACTATTCAGCCGTTCGTGTAAACCCAGACAATAATACTCACACAATATCCTTCTAGACATATCTGGTTCGATCGGTTGTGCTCATTTTGGCCCTGAGCAACTCCTGGTTTCATAAGTGCTTTAGAGAATTTAGCCCTAAAAATTTTCATGGAAACGGCCACATTTCACACTCATATAGGTGACTTCCTATTGGTAATATCCTATCATATCTTACACAGATAATCAAGGTGTAGGAATCATTAAAAGCATAGCTTAACCTAAACATATTTCATACAACACTGTATCATCATAGGATATGGGCAGGAGAGTATATCTCCGTAGTGTTATTTTTGAGTTATCATAATTTAGTTGTCCCTTTTGAACCTAGATCTTGGAATCTCTAGTCAACTAGGTTGGGTTTCCACTATGATGACTCATTTCACATGGGCTTTAACCCTATACCCCTCGATGATCTGTAAACTTGCTCTCCGTTCAAACCTTTAGTAAACGGATCCGCCAAATTATCTCTTGACTTTATGTAGTCAATGGTAATTATACCACTGGAGAGCAATTGCTTAACGGTGTTGTGTCTTCGACGTATATGTTGAGACTTGCCGTTATACATATTGTTTTGTGCCCTCGCAATTGTAGATTGACTATCACCATGTATACATATAGCAGGCATAGGTTTTGGCCAACATGGAATATCTTCTAAGAAATTACGTAGCCATTCGGCTTCCTCGCCAGCTTTATCTAATGCTATGAACTCATATTCCATAGTAGATCTAGCTATAACAGTTTGCTTAGTAGATCTCCATGATATAGTCGCACCTCCAATTCTAAAGACATATCCACTTGTAGGATATTGCCTTGTGTAGTTTGTAAGATACATGAGACTGCCAATGATATGAGCATATTCTATTTGTGATACACCATGACCCATATTCTTCACAAGATTAAGATTGGGATCATAAGGTGTTCTTACTGGACTAGTATCATACTTACTAAACTTTTCAAGTATTTTCTCAATATAATGTGATTGGGATAAAACTAGCCCATCAGATGTTCTAGAAATTTTAATCCCTAAAATCACATCTGCTACTCCCAAATCTTTCATATCAAAATTATTGGTTAACATTTTCTTGGTAGATTTAATCATCCCAATATTGCTACCAATAATTAACATATCATCAACATAAAGACAAACAATGACAAAACCATCTTGAGTGCTTTTCGTATATACACATTTATCACACTCATTGATCTTGAAACCATTTGACATTAGTGCATTGTCAAATTTCAGATGCCATTGTTTTGGTGCTTACTTTAAACCGTACAAAGACTTAACAAACTTACAGACTTTCTTTTCTTGTCCAAGAAAAATAAACCCTTCAGGTTGTTCCATATAAATTTCTTCATCTAAATCACCATTTAGAAAGGCCGTTTTCACATCCATTTGATGTATCTCAAGATTATGCAATGCTGTAATTGCAATTAACATTCTTATTGATGTTATTCTCATAACTGGTGAATATGTGTCAAAGTAATCCAATCCTTCTCTTTTCTTATAACATTTGACAACAAGCCTTGCCTTGTATTTGTCAATTGATCCATCAGCTTTCATCTTCTTCTTAAAAATCCATTTATAACCCAATGGTTTATTTCCAGAAGAAAGATCCACAAACTCCCAAGTGTGATTCTGCATGATGGATTCAACTTCGGCATTAATAGCCTATTTCCATAAAGGAGCTTCATGAGAAGTCATGGCTTCTTTGTAAGTTTGAGGCTCATTTTCTAACAAATAAGTTAGAAACTCAGGACCAAAGGATTTATTTGTCTTAGCTCTCTTACTGTGCCTGGGTTCATCTTCAGGTTCTGGTTCTGTAGTCTTTTGGTCTATATTTTCCTAATGACTTTCTTGGCTATCGCTATTAACAATATCATAGGTTTCGTTAAGTGTATTTCTTTCTTGTGCATCCTTATAAGGAAATACATTTTCAAAGAAAGATGCATTCCTTGATTCAATAATCATATTCACATGTACATCTAATATATCAGATTTGTGTACAAGGAAACGATATGCACTACTGTTAATGGCGTAACCGATAAAGATACAGTCAATAGTTTTGGGTCCTAACTTAACCTTTTTAGGGGTTGGAATCGCAACTTTAGCTAGACACCCCCACACTTTTAAGTATTTATAGGAAGACTTGTGACCTTTCCATAACTTATAAGGAGTCTTGTCTAACTTTTTATGAGGCAATTTGTTGAGAATGTAATTAGCAGAAAGTAAAGCTTCCCCCCATAAATTGTGGGGTGCTCCAGAACTTACTAGCAAAGCATTCATCATTCTTTTAAAGTACGGTTTTTGCGTTCAACAATACCATTTTGCTGAGGTGAGTATGGAGCAGTAGTTTGGTGAATAATTCCGTGTTGGGAACAAAACTCACCAAAAGGTGATTCATATTCACCACCTCTATCACTTCTTAATATCTTTATTTTCCTGCTAAGTTGATTCTCAACTTCACTTTTATAATGTTTGAACATTTCGATGGCCTCATCTTTGCTCCTTAGCAAATATACTTGACAGCAATCATCAATAAAAGTAATAAAATACTTTTCACCACCTCTAGTTGTTACAAATTTCAAGTCACAAATATCACTGTGAATTAATTCTAGAGGCTCTGTACTTCTTTCTATAGACTGGAATGATGATCTAGTTAGTTTTGCTTCAACACAGGTTTCACACATTTATTATGAAAATCAATATGAAACTTAGGTATAGTTCCATGTTAATTAATTGACGCAATTTGTCATAATTAACATGCCATAATCTTCCATGCCATAAATCAGATGACTCAAGCATATAAGCATAACTAACTTTATTATTATTAACTTTGTGTACAACAATCATTACATTCATCTTGAACAGTCCATCAGTAAGGTACCCTTTCCCCACATACATTCCATTCTTAGTAAGTACAAACTTATCAGACTCAAAGACTAACTTGAACCTATTCTTGCTTAGTAGTAATCCAGAAACCAAGTTCTTTCGGATCTCAGGGACGTGAAGTACATTATTGAGAGTGAATTTCTTTCCAGATGTCATCTTTAGAACTATTTTCCCTTGGCCATGAATTTTGGAGGTGGAGGAGTTTCCCATGAATAAAGGCTCTCCCTGATCATTTGCTTCATATGTAGAAAACATCTTCCTTTCAGAACATATGTAGCGTGTAGCTCCAGTATCCACCCACCATTCCTTGGTGTTGCCTACCAAGTTAACTTCAGACACGAGTGCAGAAAGATTTATATCTGTCAAATCGGTTGAAAGCTTGCTTCTTAAGTCATGTATACCTCAGTCTTGCCCTTTTCCAGAGTGCTTCCTCTTCTTGTTATTTCTTGACCTTTTTTCCACTATTTTAGCCTTAGCTTCCATTATGGATCCAAACTTTTTGTCAGCATGACAATTGTCCTCTTCAATCCTTAGCCTTACAATCAAATCCTCAAGTCCCATCTCCTTATGCTTATGCTTATGGTAGTTTTTGAAATCCTTCCAAGAGGGTGGTAATTTTTCAATGACAGTAGCCACTTGGAATGACTCACTCAATTCCATCTTTTCTGCATGTATCTCATGCAGAATGAGTTGGAGTTCTTGGACTTGACTTATGACAGTCTTGGAGTCTACCATCTCGTAGTCAAGAAACCAACCAACAATAAATTTCTTCATTCCTGCATCTTCGGTCTGATATTTCTTGTCTAGTGACTCCCATAAAGCCTTGGCAATCTTAATTGGACTATACACATTGTATAGTGCATCACTTAAACCATTTAGGATGTAGTTCCTACAAAGGAAGTTGGACTGGTTCCATGCATCAGAAGCAGAGTATCATCAGGTGCAGGAGGATCTGCTTTCAGGATATGAGCCAAATTCAATGTGGTGATGTAGAACAACATCTTTTGTTGCCATCTCTTAAAATCCACCCCATTAAATTTTTCAGGCTTCTCTGCATGATTATGGGATGAAGGCAACACAATAGCAGATGCACTTGTCTTCACAGAAGGACCCACTTTCTGTATCTCATTCGACATTTTCCTTAATTGAGTGAACAATCTCAATGTCAATAAACAATTATTTGGCAGTCTTAAATAAATAAATAATGACTTAGAACAGTGATTTACAACAAACCACAAACAGAAATTAATAATACAATACCGATAAAAAGTATAGCAAACGCAATATGCAATTTATTCAAGATAACAGTAATACAGAATGCTATAATTCACAGGTACAGTGAAATCAATGTATGTAGACAAATATAATCAAAATTTATAAACAGAAAAATAAAAAACGATGCCAAACAGAAAAATAAAAAACGATGCTATAATTCAAAGGGAATAGATTTCTATTGTATGTATTCTTTGTCTAACAACAGAAACATAAGGCAATCAGATTTTGTGTGTAGCAATCTTAAATGTGTGGGTCCCAATTATGATAACAAAACAATAAATCTAAAATGTTAGAAGTTTGTAACTTTAAATTGTAGATAAAACAAATGAATCTTAAATGTGTGGGTCCCAATTATGATAACAAAACAATAAATCTAAAATGTTAGAAGTCTGTAACTTTAAATTGTAGATAAAACAAATGAAAAGGAAAATCAACTAAAAGGAAATCCAATTAAAAGATGTTTGCCAATAGTAATACACTTGAATGTATGACCAACTACTTTAATCTAAAGCAGTAAATAGTTATATGCATCAGATTCAAATAGTTTGCACCTTTTCATCCAAACGCATAAACACAGACTAATGTATATAGCAATTAGCACAAATTAATATATATAGCAATTAACACAGAATAATTCGTCTTAAGATTGTAGGAAATAAGAGTGCTAAATTGCTATAAAATAAACAAATAAATACTGCAAACAAAACAGATTTTTACAAGGAGAATGGAATTAGAAGAACCTTAATTGAGTCGAGGCAAGTGTTGGACACTCTGACCTTAAGACGAATTACGCCCCACACTAGTGCTTATGGTTCACTACCGTTCGCCTCCCAAGATACAACGACTCCCCTTCTTGTGAAAGAAGCATTGCAATTCACAAGGAACTTTGAACCAAATTATGCAGGAACCTCTCTTTGTGAATATGAAAACTCTAACGCTTTCTATATATGGAAGTCTGTATGTAGTGAATTAATTGAATGATAAAACTGCAGGAGGATTGTTCTATTTATAGATGACGAAATATCCTTTCCAAAAGGTATCCCAATCTGAAAAGGCAAACAATGCATCCCTAGGTTTCTGATAGGGTTCCAGACACATATGAAGAGTTGCCACCCCCCCAATTGAAAATGGGCCATTATAATAACCCAATGGTCATGTCTTTAACCCAATGGATTTTATTAATTTCCATTCAAATAGAAATTTTAATATTAAATTTCTCACAGCCAATAATATGAGTGGAGAGTTCAATGGTCTGAAGACACTTGTTATGAGGGAGAATGAGTCTGCTTACTATGTTCATTGTTTTGCACATCAACTTCAGTTGGCTATTGTGGGTTTGGCAAAAAAACACAGCCTCATAGGTGCTTTCTTCACCTTAGTTTCTAATGTGGTATATATTATTGGAGCATCATCTAAGCGTCATGTTATTCTTCGAGATAAGCAAGCTCTCAAAGTAGTTGAAGCACTCACCAATGAGGAGCTTTCTAGTGGGAAATGTTTAAATCAAGCAACAGAGATTAAGCGTTCATGTGATACACGTTGGGCCTCATATTATGGTGCGTTGATAAACTTTATTACCATGTTCTCATCTACAATTGATGTGCTTGAAGAAATTGCAAATGATAGATTGACTGTTGATAAAAAAACCATGAGACATATATACTGCTAGGATTAGTGCAATCATTTGATTTTGTATTCAGTTTGCATTTGATGAGGAATATACTTGGAATTACAAATGCATTGTCACAAGCCTTACAGAGGGATGATCAAGATATTGTGAATGCCATGGATTTAGTTGAATTATGTAAGCAACAATTCATGAAGATGGGGGAGAATGGATGAGATTCTTTGTTGGAGGAAGTTTCTGTTTTTTGCAGGAATCAAATTATTGATGTTCCTAACATGGATGATATGTTTCTAGCTCGAGGGAGGTCACGATGCAACGGTCCAAAAATCACAAATATACATTATTATCTGTTGATTTTTTCTATGAAGTGATAGCATTGCAACTCCAAGAGCTGAATAGTCGTTTCAATGAGGCCAACACTGAGTTGTTACTTTGATTAGCATGCTTGAGTCCAAATGATTCATTTCTTCTTTTGACAAGCAAAAGCTCATTCGGCTTGCTCAACTTTACTTGAATGATTTTTCTACACAAGAACTTGAGGTACTTAAAGATCAACTTCAAACTTATATTGATGATATGCATTCCAACACCAACTTTTCAAAATTGCAAGGAATTGCTACGCTTGCCAAAAAACTAGTTGAGACAAAAAAGGACAAGGCATATCCACTAGTTTATCTTCACATAAAATTGGCGTTAACACTTCCAATTGCAACAACTTCAGTAGAAAGGGCATTCTCTGCTATGAACATCGTGAAGAACAAAATGCATAATCAAATGGGAGACCAATGGATGAATGATTGCTTAGTAGTATATCTTGAAAAGGACATATTTAATAGTATTGATAATGAGCATATTATGCAATGTTTTCAGAATATGAAAAGTCGTCAAGGACAATTGTAAATTTACTTCTTAGACAATGCTATTAATATTCTAAGTTTGAAATATTTTTTGTTTGGCTATATATCGGTTGGAATTTTGTTTTAAGCCCCTAGATGAACGAAAGTCTGGGTTCGCCACTGGTGGTTGCGGCGGCAGTGGTTATAGCCTTGGTAAGATGGTGGTAGTAGAAGTGGTGAAATCATATCTTGAGAATAAAAATAATATATCTTGTTGATACCGTGACTAACCGAGCAACTAGCTAAGCAAGATCAGCCACGTGCCATGCTTTGAGAAATCATCACCTTAGCCAAATAAGCCTTACAACAAGTCAAAACTAGGGGCAATGTCAAGAGTCCCACATTAGAAGACTACAAGAGGTGGAGACTCCTCTTCACCTAGAAAAGAAGACCACTCTTTACTTAGAAAAAGGGTCATGACCCTTGGGCCTTGGACTCTTGGGCTTTGTACCTTAGGCCTTGAGCCTTCTTCCCTTTATCTTTGTGTCTAATCTCCTTGTACAAATGTAAACAAACATTATCATAATGAGAACATTCTTATCCGTGGATGTAACCCATCATTCGGGTGAACCACGTATACCTTGTCTTTTGCATGCTTATTTACTTTACTTATTTTAAATGTCACTGACTACCAAAGGGAGTTTCTTGCCTTGCCTCCCGAAGGCACATACACATGCTGAAGGCCCATGTGTTCACATATCATCCACCACTCCACATCTATCTAAGTTGAATCCCATTTTGGGAGTCAACAGTTTGGCGTCGTCTGTGGGAATCAACACAAGAAGCCTTTGTCGTTTTCCTTTCCTTTAGTCTCCTTCAGCACCCTTCCAATCATCACCTTTTAGCTTATCATTTAGCACCATTTGTGTCGAAGCCACCGTAGGGTTTGAAGGCACCAATATGCCGAAGACATGTATTTACTGAAACAACCCAACTTTCAGTCACTTCGAGGAGTTTCAATTTGAAGGTTGCCAAATATTCCAATTCACCAAAAAGCATAACTTTGCATGGGGGACAACCCACCAATTCAATTCGAAAGGAAAGCCACATGCTTCCAGGAGATAAACCAAACTCATGGGGACACCCACTCTTATGGGTAATCGGCAAGCCGAAAATGATAAAGTGCCCATACAGTCAAGGAGAACAGCCTCTGTACATCACACCAAAACAGCCGAACATGATAAAGTGCCCATCCACAAATCTCCTAATCACTTATTGTTAGGCATTGCTTATACTGAAGCAATTATGATGTTCCATGGCACTATGTCAAAGCCTCCCACCACCAACTCCCCTCTGCTTTTGTAATAACATGCGGGACCCATATCATATGGTTTAGAGCGAGAAAAGGAAGTGAAGAAGCATATCACCATTTAGTGTTGAAAAATATTCAATCCAAGAGTTATCTCTCACGGTCATCACTTTCGAAAAAGATAAGTCTCCTTATCTTTTCTATTTTATTAATTTAAGTTGCATTCTTTATTAAATTATTGGCAACAATTAGATCAGTAAAAACTCCATTTGCCTCCCAGGCACTGTTCTCAATTATTGTCAGCCATTCTTGATTACAAGTGGCAACTATAAGTAACAAATTGGAGGTGCCTTTCGACACCCCAAACTAAGAAATTCCTCAGGGAACCCAAGGAGCTGCCGAATAGCACTCTGACTTTGATGAAGCTGGTTCCCTGAAGCAAATTGCCGACATATATTGGTGCAGCCATCATGCCTTCATTAAAGGGAATTGAACAACATCCAACCTCAAATATAAGCAGATAGTGGGGGACTTCTGCCGTTGGGAATACTCAAATTGCCATACCCATCAAATTTTGCGAAATCTTCCAAGGAAACCAAGCAGCACCTAAGTGTTCTGATCGGCACCCATGTCAGGAATTCCCTCAAGACACCCAAAGACCCAAGTCAAAAAGGAAATCATCACTAGCAAACCCAGTAGCCTATCGGCATCTCATGCAGCAACAAAGTTGCTAACCTAACTTGTGAAGCTAATTGCCAAACAGCAAATTCAAAAATTCTGAACGGCAACCAGCCATCAAATTCCACAGGACACCCCAAGAAGTAGAAGTTACCATATCTGAAGCAAGGCTCATGCAAATTACCAAATGGCACCTCATCTGCAGTTGCTCATCCCCAAATTCAAGATTTATCTCATATTTGAGGCAAAATGTCACACTCATCAATCTGTCCAGCCCCCTACAAATTCTCAAGACACCCATAATGTCTTCCGCATAGGAATAACTTGGATCCAACATGCTGAGGGTACCAATATTCCACACGGCAATCTCTAATCAAATCTCCCAAGGCATCTTAGCATTTGAATATCCCCTCTTTTCACCCACCCCATTAAGTGGGCAACAGCTTCCGTCCAAAGCTGAAGGGCTTAAAGCAATTCCAAAATTCCAATCCAAGGGAAAGTGGTGGACCTTACCTCTTGCACCATTAGTTACTACAAATTGGTCTCTAAAGCTAATTGCCCAAAATTTTCAAAAACATAGAAGAAAACATCAAACTGATCAGCACCGCCCTTACAACCATGATATCTCCATCCGCTTCAGAAAGCTCAAAAACCATAGAGTAACAGTGCTTGCTTCATGGGTTACTAAATGGCATCGAGCCACCAAATTTATCAAGACACCCAAATAGAGTGGGCTCATCACCAGCTGCAGCTCAAAATTACCGATCGGCACCTCAACCTTAATCTCAGGCATCACACTCCATCAAAACTCCAGAACATTTGCAGAAGCACAAAAATGCAAATGGATTCAAGATGCCACATACTACCACATGGAGTGCAAAATCAAAGCCCCAACTCTACACACCATGCCGATAAACTCTATCAAGCAACAACTCCAATTCTTCAGCAAACCATGAAGAGGCCAAATACCGATTGTCAAGATGACTAGGCATAGAGACACCTAGCCATGCAACTCTCAGACCAGCAGCCGAATGACAATTTCAGAAGCTTCACGAGACCTCAAGAAGTCTGTGTACATGCCTATTGTTCGGCACCCTATGCTAGGAATTTTATCAAGCCACCCAATACCCAATTTGGGCAACACAACATCTAGCGTTCGGCTAAAGCAACTCCAAGATAATCAGCAAGCATGGGAACACCATCAAAAGGTAACCCATTCCTTACCAAAATGCATGTCAACATTACGGAAGGATGTGCAGACCTGAATCTATCGTCACTAAGAATACCCATCAACAGCCACGCCAACATCTTCATCACAGCCCCACGACGCCATACCTCCTCATAATCATCGACACTTATTCCACTAAGCCAAGAGACATACCCAAACGCCTAAACCATCTCCAAAACCATCAGTGATGCCCTTGTCGATCTGTAGGTATGGTGACAGCATAAAGCCTCATTCTTTCAGAATCTCTCAAGCCACCACTACAAGGAGCTACGTTCTCTACACCCATCGCCCTTACCGACCGGCAAGGCCCTTGCCGATCAGCAAGTTGACGACAGATCGTGCGAGGAGCCCCCAACCCATCTTCAAACACATCGGCAACACCCTTGCCGATCTTCAGTCGTGACGTCACAACTATTGACTGGTAGGCCGTCGATCGAAGATACGGGACAACCTTAGCCAACCTCCAAATGGCAAGTCGACGACAGCGTCAACAAGAGCTCCCAACTAACCTCCAACAACCAGACAACCTCTAAGTTAGAGGCTCTAACCATCGGCAACCATCTGTAAATTGATGGGCGACACCCCCTCCCCCAATTTACTTCGGCATGCTCCCTGCCAAACGGTAAGGGTGATGTCGCACCTTCCGATCGATAGGCTGTCAATTGAAGTATGAAATAGCCCTAAATCCAACTCCAACGATCGGCAAATTCCCTCAGCAACATGCTGTCACACTTGCCGTTCGGCGAGCATTGTGCCGAATGTACAGCAGACGCTCGCACAACAACCTTCCAAACCATTGGCAATGACCCTACCAATCGGTAGGCTGTAGACCAAAGGAATTGGCCAACCTCCACACCATCTCCAATTGAGTGATAACGAACTTGCCGATCGGAAAGTCTAACTACCTATCATGGAGAGAATCACGCCTACCCAATCGATCGATAGGTCGAAGACGGAGCTTGCAGCGGAGCCCCCAAACCATCTATATCAACCAAGCCATCTCCCACTTTTCTAAAGCCAAAACGTTTCTTCTTCCCTATCAAATATGGGTGGGCGTCAATTCAAAACATAAACAAAACAACCAAAAATAAACAAAAAAAGGTAGCTGTTATGGGCCTTGAGGGATCTTCAGCAAAGTGAGTCACAACCGAAAAAACAAAAATGTGCGGGCCCAACGGATATGTAATTTTCAATGGACCTTCAACCCAACCTTTTGACCCACCACAAGCTTCTGAAAGAGCACATTGAGAGTGTAACGACTTCAACAATACCTTGTGAATGTTCTTAATTGCCCTTCGGCAAAAAACACCACGTGACCTTTGGGAGCAAAATATTTCAGTCATTAACACAATGCCTTCGGCACCTTGTCAAGTTTCATACCAATGCCTTTGGCACCTTGTCAAGTTGCATACCCTTCGGCACCTTGTCAAGTTTCATACCCTTCGGCAATTTCCTTGCGACATGCAAGTTTCATGCCAATGTCTTCAACACCTCGTGCCTTTTAGCACCTTGCCAAGTTTCATACCCTTCGGCAATTTCCTTGCAACACGCAAGTTTCATGCCTATGCCTTCGGCACCTCGTGCCTTTCGACACCTTGCCAAGTTTCATGCCCTTTGGCAATTTTCCTTGCGACACTCAAATTTTATGCCAATGCCTTCGGCACCTACTCAAGTTTCATACCCTTCGGCAATTTCCTTGCGACACGTAAATGCCTTCATGCCCTTCAGCACCTTGCCAAGTTTCATGCCCTTTGGCAATTTTCCTTGTGACACGCAAGTTTTATGCCAATACCTTTGGCACCTCGTGCCTTTCGGCACCTTACCAAGTTTCATACCCTTTGTCAATTTCCTTGCGACATGCAAATGTCTTCGGCACCTTGCTAAGTTTCATGCCTTTGGCAATTTTCCTTGCGACATGCAAGTTTGTGCCAATGCCTTCGGCACCTCGTGCTTTTTGGCACCTTGCCAAGTTTCTTGCCCTTCAGTAATTTCCTTGCGACATGCAAGTTTCATGCAAATGCCTTTGGCACCATGTGCCTTTCGGCACCTTGCCAAGTTTCATACCCTTTGGCAATTTCCTTGCGACATGCAAATGACTTTGGCGCCCTTTTTCCATTCGGCACCTCACCTTGCAAAACACAAGTATGCCCTTCAGCAACCACCTTGTGACGCACAAGTATTCCCTTCGGCACCTTATCTTGCGACATGCAAGTCTTATGCCTTTAGCACCTTGTCTTGCGACACGCAAGCTTTGCGCCTTCAGCACCCTTGTGCCTAGGCACACCGCCTTGCGACATGCAAGCTTTGCACCTTCAACACCCTCGTGCCTAGACACACTACCTTGTGACATGCAAGCTTTGTGCCTTCGGCACCCTATGCCCTTCGACATTTTATCTTGCAACATGCAAGCTTTGCTCCTTCGGCACCCCCTTACCCTTCGGCACACTCATGCCTTCGACATTTTATCTTACGAAATGCAAGTCTTATGCCTTCGACAAGTTTCATGCAAGTGCCTTCGGCACCCCATGCCCTTCAGCACATTGTCTTGCGACATGCAAGTCTTGAGCCTTCGGCACCTACATGCTATCAAAGGAAATAACTACACATTTAATGCTAGCAGATTCTATGCCTTGGACAGCCTTGACAGTTATGGTTATACGGATTTAATGCCAGCAAATTCTATGCCTTGGACAACTTTGACAACTATGGTTATACGGATTTATTCTTTCCTTAATTAGGATATACTAGCTGTAGGCTATAATTAGATAGATGTATATATGGTAGGTTAGCTATTTTAGGGGCTGAAGATTGGCATGTATTCTTTCCTAATTAGCTTGTATTCTGTCCATATAATGGGGGGTTCTCAATTAAGAGAGGTAGAATTTTTCATAAAGACTCTAAATTGTCATGGTATCAGAGCTACAGCTCTAAATTGTCATTTGTCTCTTGCTCTCAAGTTCATTAGTCTCGGTTATTCTTGATCAAGTTCTCTTGACCTCATGTCTTCAGATAAGTCTGATGTTTCTTTGATTTGTTTCAATGGCAAGAACTACTCTACTTAGCGTTTCACTTCAGGATTTTCGTCAAAGCTAAGGAGCTGTGGGGACATGTTGATGGAAGTAACCCAACTCCTGACAAAAACAAAGACAAAGACCAGCACGCCAAGTGGGAAGTCAAGGATGCTCAAGTTATGGCATGGATTTTAGGATCTGTCGAACCCAACATCATTTTGAACCTTCAATCCTCTCAGACTGCAGCTCATATGTGGACTTACCTGAAGAAGATCTATAGTCAACAAAACGTTGCTCGTTGGTTCCAACTTGAACATGAATTGGCCACTCTCCAACATGATAGTCTTTCTATCTCTGATTTTTACTCTAGATTCACTAATCTTTGGGCTGAATACACTGATATAGTTTATGCTGGCTTACCATATGAAGGTCTTAGTTCTGTTCAATTTGTCGATGAAACTACTCAGAGGGATCAATTTCTAATGAAACTGAGACATGAATTTGAAGGCACCAGATCCAATCTTATGAATCGAGAATCTATCCCCTCTTTGGATACATGTCTCAATGATCTCCTTCGTGAGGAACAACGCCTTCTCACTCAAACCATCATGGAACCACGACGATCTACATCTGTTCATGTGGCCTATGCAGCACTGTTCAATGCTTCTGTTGCAAGGGATTTGGCCATTATGCTACAAATTGTCTCCGAAAATTCTGCAACTATTGCAAAAAGGATGGCCATATCATCAAGGAATGCCCTACTCGACCCCCCAAGAAATCAGAGACAACATATATTGTCTCAGTTGGCTCTTCTAGTGCTGGTAGTTCTGTGAATACAACACCTCTGACACAAAGTGCTCCTACTCCTGTCCAACCCGTGACCCCTGACATGATTCAACAATTGATCATTTCTGCATTTTCATCTTTTGGACTCTCAAGTAAACCCTTCTCTACATCATCTCCTTGGTACTTTGATTCTGGGGCTTCCCATCATATGACAAACAATGTTGATTCTCATGCTAATTACAAGTACTTTGTCACTTTTATTGACGACCACAACTGTTTCACATGGATTCATTTCCTTCATTCTAAAGACGAAGTATTTTATGTTTTTAAGATTTTTCATGCATATATTCGGACCCAATTTTCAACCCATATCAAAATCCTTCGTTCTGACAATGGGAGTGAGTATATGTCTCATTTGTTTCAAGACATCCTACAGAATCATGGCATCATTTCTCAACGGTCTTGCCCTTCAACACCTTAACAAAATGGGGTGGCCGAAAGGAAGAGCCGTCACCTTCTTGATGTTGTTCGCACACTTCTGTTAGAGTCATCTATGCCCTCTTGATTTTGGTGTGAAGCTTTCTCCACTCCTGTCCACCTCATCAACAGATTGCCTTCTCCCACATTGAACCATGACTCTCCTTTCACCAGGTTATTTGGTCACCCTCCAACTTAGTCTAACCTTCGTACCTTTGGTTGTGTCTGTTATGTTCATCTTCCTACACATAAACACACAAAACTCACGGCTCAGTCGATTCAAGGTTTTCTTTTCTATGATCCAAATTTGCGTCGCATTCGAGTTTCTAGAAATGTGATCTTTCTAGAAAACCAATATTTCTTTTCCACGCATCAGTATCCCATTTCTCCTTCATTTTCTGTTTTGCCTATGTTTACTAACTCTTCTGTAGCTCCAGTCCTTTCTAAGCCTCTTCTAGTGTATCAACGATGCTCTTCTGCCACTTCCCACCAGCCTTCAGCACCTCCCGAGCCCCCTCAAGCTCCTTCCCCGACTGCTACTCCTGTTCCAGCAACTGCACCTCCCCTTCTCAGACACAGTACTTTGGTTCGTAGACCCCTAGATAGGCTTGGTTTCTCTCCTCCTTCATCCTTCACAGCCACCTTGTCTTCTATTTCTCTTCCTTCGTCTTATAAACAGGCAATGGAGCATCAGTGTTGGCAGAAAGCTGTTGAAACCGAACTTCTCACACTTGAAGAAAACCAAACCTGGGATGTTGTTCCATGTCCCTCCTCCGTGAAACCCCTTGGTAGTAAGTTCATGTTTTCTATCAAGCTTCGTTCCAATGGGTCCATAGACCGTTACAAGGCTCGGTTAGTGGCACTTGGCAACAAACAAGAATATGGTCTCGACTATGATGAGACCTTCGCACCAGTCGCCAAAATGACCACTGTCTGAACTATACTTGCCCTTGCTGCATCCCAATCTTGGCCCTTACATCAAATGGATGTCAAGAACGCATTCCTCCACAGTGATCTCAAGGAAGAAGTTTACTTGAAACTTCCCTCTGGTATGCCTACTTACTCACCTAATGATGTTTGCAAACTGAAACATTCTTTGTATGGTTTGAAGCAGGCACCGAGAGTATGGTTTGAAAAGTTTCGATCCACTTTGCTTGGTTTTTCTTTCACTCAAAGTCAGTATGACTCCTCCCTTTTTCTACAAAGGACATCTATGGGTATCGTTGTCCTCCTTGTTTATGTGGATGATATCGTCATCACTAGCTCTGACTTGGAGGCAATCTTTGTGGTTCAGACTTTGTTGCATTCTACATTCCACATGAAAGACCTTGGCCAGCTCACCTATTTCTTGGGTTTAGAGGTGCATCATCAGCCTCATGGTTTCTTCTTGCATCAGCACAAGTATAGCCAGATCTGGTTCAGTTAACCAGCCTCACCAACACTACTTCGGTTGACACCCCCATGGAACTTAATGTGAAATATCGACGTGACGAAGGGGATCTTCTTGAGGATCCTACTATCTATCGGAAGCTGGTTGGTAGTCTTATTTATCTAACCATTACTCGACTAGACATTTCTTATGTTGTTCACATCGTCAGCAAGTTCATGCAAGCTCCGAGGCATCTCCATCTATCGGTTGTTCGCCGCATAATTCGCTACATTCTTGGCACACCTAGTCATGGCTTATTCTTTCCTACATGTTCTTCACTTCAGCTACAAGCCTATAGTGACACTGATTGGGCCGGTTGCCCAGACACCAGGAAATCTACTACCAGCTGGTGTATGTTTCTTGGTGATGCCCTTATATCTTGGAAATGCAAGAAGCAGGACCACGTCTCCAAATCATCTACTGAGGCAGAGTACCGAGCCATGCCTGCTTCATGCTTCGAGATCATTTGGTTGCATTGTCTCCTCATAGAGCTCGGTTTCTGTCCAGTTCATCTTGCTCAACTACATGCTGACAACACTAGTGCCATCCAAATTGCAGCCAACCTCGTCTATCCTGAACACACCAAGCACATTGAGGTTGATTGTCACTCAATCAGGGAAGCCTATTATCATCTGGTTATCACCCTTCCACATATCTCCACGAGTCTACAGATCGCAGATATCTTCACCAAATCCATGCCACGTCAACGCCATCATTTCCTCGTTGGCATGTCGATTTACCAGAATCAATTTGAGGGGGGATGTCAAAGGAAATAACTACACATTTAATGCCAATAGATTCTATGCCTTGGACAGCTTTGACAATTATGGTTATACATATTTATAGGTTATACAGATTTAATGCCAGCAGATTCTATGCCTTGGACAGCTTTGACAGCTATGGTTATACAGATTTACTCTTTCCTTAATTAGGATATACTAGCAATAAACTATAATTAGATAGATGTATATATGGCAGGTTAGCTGTTTTAGGGGCTGAAGATCGGCCTGTATTCTTTCCTAAATTAGCTTGTATTTTGTCCATATAATGGGGGATTCTCGATGAAGAGAGGCAGACTTTTTCATAAAGACTCTAAATTGTCACGTGCCCTTCAGCACCTTGTCTTGCGACATGCAAGTCTTGTACCTTCGGCACCCCTCGCCCTTTGGTGTACTATGATGCCCTTCGACACTCTTGCATAACAAACTGGGGACTTGCAAACCACTTGGTTTTTTGTTGCAAGTTCTCTCCCTCCAATGTCCTTCTTACCCAGGGACTTGGGGGACTGTGGGTAGTGCACTATACGACTTGGAAGATGAACTACGGTGTTTCTCGGGCAATGCACTTAAAATTACAAATCCCCAAGCAAGAAGTACCTTCTTACTCGCGAACTTGGGGGACTACTGTTGATACCGTGACTAACCGAGCAACTAGATAAGCAAGATCAACCACGTGCCCTGCTTTGAGAAATCATCACCTTAGCCAAATAAGCATTGCCACAGGTCACAACTAGGAGCAATGTCAAGAGTCCCACATTGGAAAACTACAAGAGGTGGAGACTCATCTTCACTTAGAAAAGAAAACCACTCTTTACTTAGAAAAAGGGTCTTGACCCTTGGGCCTTGGACTCTTGGGCTTTGTACCTTAGGCCTTGGGCCTTCTTCCCTTTATCTTTGGGTCTAATCCCCTTATACAAATGTAAACAAACATTATCATAATGAGAACATCCTTCTTTGTGGACGTAACTCATCATTCGGATGAATCACATATACCTTGTCTTTTGCATGCTTATTTACTTTACTTATGCTAAACGTCACTGACTGCCAAAGGCAGTTTCTTGCCTTGCCTCCCGAAGGCACATACACGTGCTGAAAGCTCATGTCTTCACACATCATCCACCACTCCACATCTATCTAAATTGAATCTCATTTTGGGCGTCAACATATCTATCAAAATATTTGGGGAGAAGCAAAGATTTGTCATGGTCTAAAATTAGTCTATAATCAAACGAAATCCACCACTTTTTTGTATTCCTTTTAAAATCAATGAATTTTTAAATACACCCAAACTTTTATGAAGTATTTTAAAATCGTGATTGAATACATCCAAATTTGAATGGAGTTTAAAAAGTCTAAATTGAATTCACCAATAATGATATAGACTTCTATAAAATCGTGATTGAATGCACCTGCACTATTAAACTTCTTTAAAATATTTTAAAATCTCATTTGAGTACACCCCCTATATTTCAAGTTTATTTGCTCCATCCAAATCCATGTTAAGGTAAGGCTAAATTAGCTAAAAGAAGAATCTGTAATGTAGGAAGTGGAAGGCAGCGTACCTTCTATCTCTACTTTTGCAGACACATTTTGGACTGCTTCCACACCCGCGTAAATTTCCAAATAAGAGGTTGAGCAGAACTGTAATAG
>NW_018927208.1:0-11671 GCF_002207925.1 Prunus avium | reverse complement strand
AATTATGCTTTGTTTTGTGTGTTGTTTGCAATAAAATAAGGTTTGTTTTTAATTAAACTTTTTTTTCATGTGCAAATATTTTTAATAAACATTCATATTATTTAATGTTTTCTTTATTGAATAAAAGAGAAACAATACAACAATTCTTAATACATATGGCAAATCTTTCAATCCAACCTAATGGTTTTGATCATTTAACCAATCTGTATTGCTAGGTCCGTCGTCATGGAAAAGTTTTCTTCTCATCACATCCCTTCATTTCATCTTCCAATAGGACTTTGTTTCAGGAGACATGTGTGTGGTATCCATGGCCATGATTTTCATCTCTCTATCCTCCATGTCTTGTTCTTGTGCCTGTTGCCTTTCAATTGCAAATGCTTCATGTCGTGCCTTGTCCGCTTCTTCTCTTTTCAAGTCTCTCTCAAGTGTTAGTGCACTATTCTTAGCAATTTGCTCCAAAAATTGTGCACATTCATTGTTCGAAGTGCTCCCTTTCTTTGCCTTTGCCGCCTTTCTCCCAATAGGTCTCTGCGCATGTGGGAGTGGGAAGTCTTGATCCATTGGGGAGTCCAATAGCGAATCGGTTGCCGTCGAATCGTGGAGCGGCGTCTCATTCAACACAACCGGCGAAGTAGTGCAAATGATTTTGAATCTCGAACAATTCTTCACAATTTCCCAACATTGGTGATTCTGGAAACTTTTTTTGCCTCGCCCCATGGCACCGAACCACATTTGTCCTTGTACGATCTATTCAAAATAAATAATTGGAAATGCAACCAAAAAATGAATATGGAAGAAAATATAAATAAGTTGTAATTGCAAGAAAAAAATTGATTATGCAACAAAATATAAACAATTTAGAAATGCACGAAATTAAATGATTATGCAACAAAAAAATAAATATGTGAGACAATATAAACAATTTACAAATGCATGCAAAAAAATTATTATGCAACAAAATATAAATAAATTAGAAATGCAAGAAAATATAAATTTAATATGCAAGAAAAAAAAAAGTTACGTTAAATTGAATAGAATGAGAGTTATAAATATTTTATCACATCGGTAAGATTTTGACCGCTTCTCATATTGTCCCTTGCTTTTGCCAAGGCATCCCTCCATTTCCCTAACTCTTTATTCAAAATTTTCCACCTGGATTGCAAGGTCATTTCCGTACGAGTCGATCCGGATCTATCAGAAAATTCTTCATGAATTTTTCTCCACATATGAGAAAACTTCATCTCATTGCCTGATATAGGGCAATGACTAACTTTCACCCAACACTCACACAACACAATATCTTCCACAGTAATCCAAGCGCCTCCGGCTTCGACAGAAGATGCCATTTGTTTTTTGATACAAATGGAAACTAGTAGAAAAATGTGAGTGAAATGGAAAAAATATTGAAAGGAGAAGAGTTTGTATGAAGATTTTGTGTGAAAAGTGAATAAAATTGATAGGTATTTATAGGGAAAAAAATCCAGTATTTTTTGGTATTTTGTAAAAAAAAATTCGACTTTTTTTGGCCAAAAACATGAGGGCCGTTGGATTTCTGGAAAAAAAAACCATCCCAGCGCCCAAGACGAGACACGTGGCATTTTTCCGTTGGGGGCTATCAGTCGTTGACATCAGCGAGCGGAAGTCAAATTTTTTTACCGTTGGGGCGTGAATTTCACGCGCCAACAGTAAAAAAAATTTGTAATTCTGCTCGCTGACGTCAGCGCCTTCGGGTTGCATCCCAGGCAAGATCTGCCAGTGGGCTTGCTTGGTTCGGTGTGTCCCAGCCTGGGTTGGATTTCCTGCGCTGGAGGGGGAAATGGGCTGGCAGGGGCCCTTTTGCCCAAGCAAGGCCTCTAGGGTGGACTTGCTCTAAGGGCTCGGTGTCAAACTTAATAATTTTTATAAATGGACAGGCTCAACTCGTTCTGTTTATTAACGAGACAACTCAAAACAGGTCATCCCGACCCATCACGTCCCATTTGACACTTCTTAGTTATGCTTGAGTTGCCTCGTTGGCTAATCATGCATGGTGGGCTCAGTGACACAGCCAAATGCTGGAATCCCTAAAAATTGGAACGACGACGTTGTTAAGGTTAAGAAGCACAACCAAGGCCAAGTCGTGTGGAAAGAGCTTCTCCTTTATCCAACGCTAGTCGTCCATCATATTTTAATCTTAACCATTGGTTTGCACTTCTTTCAACAAACCTCAGGCATCGACGTCGTTGTTTTGTACAACCCAAGCAAGGCCTCTAGGGTGGACTTGCTCTAAGGGCTCGGTGTCAAACTTAATAATTTTTATAAATGGACAGGCTCAACTCGTTCTGTTTATTAACGAGACAACTCAAAACAGGTCATCCCGACCCATCACGTCCCATTTGACACTTCTTAGTTATGCTTGAGTTGCCTCGTTGGCTAATCATGCATGGTGGGCTCAGTGACACAGCCAAATGCTGGAATCCCTAAAAATTGGAACGACGACGTTGTTAAGGTTAAGAAGCACAACCAAGGCCAAGTCGTGTGGAAAGAGCTTCTCCTTTATCCAACGCTAGTCGTCCATCATATTTTAATCTTAACCATTGGTTTGCACTTCTTTCAACAAACCTCAGGCATCGACGTCGTTGTTTTGTACAACCCAAGCAAGGCCTCTAGGGTGGACTTGCTCTAAGGGCTCGGTGTCAAACTTAATAATTTTTATAAATGGACAGGCTCAACTCGTTCTGTTTATTAACGAGACAACTCAAAACAGGTCATCCCGACCCATCACGTCCCATTTGACACTTCTTAGTTATGCTTGAGTTGCCTCGTTGGCTAATCATGCATGGTGGGCTCAGTGACACAGCCAAATGCTGGAATCCCTAAAAATTGGAACGACGACGTTGTTAAGGTTAAGAAGCACAACCAAGGCCAAGTCGTTTTTTTTTTTTTCGAGAGAGAATTGCAGCATTTGACTGGGTCTTCTTTTGTCCAATGCTCTTGGAAACACAAGGTAGAACCCTCCTCATCTATATATATAAAAGATTAAAGGGCTTTTAACCCTAGAAAAGAGAGGAAAGAATTGGTAAGCAATGAAGAAAACAAAGTTTAGATCAAATTAGATATGTGTTGTACAAGTTTGTGCTTCAAATCTATGTTCTATTTGCAACTTTTTATTTATTATTTTTTTTTTGTGGTTGCAAAAGCAATGAGAATAGAGCTTACAATTGACATATGACAGAAATTATTGACGAATAATAATAATCTAGCCATTTTCTATTTAACAATAGTTCAAATAAAGTCATTGGCCTCTTTTTCAGACAAATAATAAATTCTTTTAGTATATACATAATTGTAAAATAATTGAAATGAAATTGTAAAAAACTTGTATATCTCTTTTTGTGTATATCTATTTTTCTCTATTTTTACGATCACACATGAGGAGAGATAGAGAGATATGCATCAAGATGGAGGTAAGTTTTTCTCTAATGTAGCTTTATTGGATATTTGTGTCTACAAAGGTCTATGGATTATGGCTAAATGGAAGAAGTTTTAAGAATGGATTGATAATGAGAGGATGAAAGATGCTTTAAGGCGCCTATGAATACGTTGTTTTTTAGACTTTATTTGCCCTCACAACTTGTGCAAATGGGTTAAGCAAATAAGTCGTGTGGATACAATGAAGCCTAGTCTAATAAATATATGTTGTCAGTCTTGCACAATCAAAGACAACCCCAAACACACTTTTGAATTATAAAAAAACGTACTCAAGAATTCCTAGAGGCTAAATTTGCAAAAAATAACCTCTACATGTTTTTACTTTTGTGAAACTAGATGGAGAATAATTGGGATTGAACTTTGATCTTTCTTAGATCTTTCTTGGATTATTTCCATATCTTTGTTGTTGTATATTCATCTCTATTTATAGAGGAATTGGTTTGTTTTCTGAATTGGTTTAACTCCTAATTCAGAAACTATACATCTCTTGGATTGTACCTCTTTATCAAGAGGTACCACTTCAATGAGGACACTTTTCTTCATGAGAGAATGTGTCTTTATGTGTAAATCATGTATATGAAGTGTTTCTAACTTTCATATACATAATTCAAACACTTAGGCATCAAGAGGCATACCACATGACTGAAGAGGTGCTTCAAAATCACACCAAGACACGAACCGATTGGTCATTTTTCTCGACTGACTAGTCATCTTTGTATAGAGATGAAATTTGTAGCTTCTGCCTGAAAATGACTGGTCGTTTTGTTTCAGATTCTAATATTTTTGAAAATCTTTAATATGTTTTCGGAGAGCCATATTAATAATTAATTCCTAACAAAAAAAGTTCATTATTAATTTATTACAGATGATTGAGGGAGAAAGTTAGGTTGGGTTCTTCCTACAACCATTTGCAGCAAAAGTGGCACTACAGGTTGAATTTTGAAACATATCACCCTAAATTTAAGAAAGAGAGTTTGGGTGAGCATTGTGCTAGTTAGGTCTGGTCATGTTCATCAAGATTTATGGAGTTTTGACATATGTTGTTACCATACTTTAAAATTACTCTTAATCACTTCAACTACAAACCTCTTATTAAATTTAATTGTTTTGTTTATGAAGTTCGACACGAATATTAATAATAATAATATAGAATCAATTGCAAGTTGGTTAGAGCGAATGTGATCCCTATTTTTCATCTGAGTTCGAATCCCACTCTCCGTATTTTAGATTAGATTAAAGTATAATACCATTTTTATTAAAATAAAATAAAAAGATAAAAAATCAATTAGTTCAAATCTCTCATCAATTGATAAGAAAAGGAAAAAAAAAAGAAAATGATAGAGCTGTATATGTGTGTTGGTTTATTTATTTATTCATTATTTTTGGGCTAAGGCCTGCCAATTCACAGATAAAAGAATAAAAAAATAAAAAATTGTGTTGTTATCAGCTCATCAGACATGGGCTAAGTGCGCATTATTTTGGGCTTAGTGGGTGGGTACCAAAAAAAGACATGGGCTTGGTGGGCATTATTTTGGTGTTTATTTTAATCTTTCTGAAAAAGTTTTGATGGGCTTGGTCATATATATCCTGGACTGCAATTTTAGGTGATAAATAGCAGTATTGCAAAACCATAGTTGTAAGAGTAACTTCAAATATATATATTTGTTCTCATCTTTAAAAAAAAAAAAAAAAATCAAAAGAGAAAAGCTTTTATTCAGCAAAGGACAATAAAAATTTATATATCACGGGAATAGTACTGTTTTGTTATTCCCAATCAATCATGTTTCACTGCGAGTGATAACTTTTCTACATGACAGAACGTAATTGTTTGAGAATAACAAAATAGTGTTATCTCGTGACATGCAAGTTCTCCTCGCGAATGGCACAACTGCCAAAAGATTACAAAAACTGAATGCAACACTGGCCAATTTAAAACCTTACTTTCATTATAATAAGAATAAAATTAAACGATCCAATTTTGCTTCAATCAACACTTCATTTCTTTCTTTATTCTATGATTTAAGTTTGGATAATATCGATTTCAGAGATCAATTGAAAATGACAAGGTTTGAAACAAGACAAAAAAAATGACGGGGCAATTGGCAAGTTCCAAGGAACAGTATTCTCTTTGTGGATTTAACATTAAAACAAATGATAATGAAACTTTTCTTCTCCGCCATTTATATTTTGGACGACAAAATGGCGGATGTCTTTCCGTTTTCAAATTCCTTTCTAATCCACAACATAACTACAATAAGAAGAAGAGATGGATGCGTTTGACCTTCAAATGTCATTCCTTCCAAGCTCTGAAAAAGAACTAGGAGTTCTTAGATCTAGATCCAAAACAATTAGCTGTCATTGGGTTTAGTCCACGCATTTTTGGTTTTAGATGTAGGTCTTTTGACTTTTATTACTCTTTTTATTGTGTCGATTTTACCATTTGAGGTAAATAAGGAAAACATTGAAAATCTAAATTTAATGAATTATTTACTTGTAATTAAATTTCAGAATTTAAATTTGGAATTCTTTCATTGATAATATTTACCTAATATATGGGTAAAATACAAATTAATCAATGAAAGTAAAGGCCCACATATTATACTAATCAATTAGGCAAGCACCCACATTAAATTATGTACCTAACATACAGGTAAATAGTGTTCTTATTAGGAATGAAAAAAAAAAAACTTAGTGATAAATCGTGTTACCTATAAGTCATGAACATAAATTAGAATACTACCTATAAGTTAGGAACATAAATTAGAAGACTACCTATATGTCAAATACAAAAATAGACAAATAAAATTGTATGTTACCTATAAAAAAAAAAAAGTACATAAAATACTATTATTTATTGTCTAAAATATGAAAAAACACATATATACCTATGCAATAGGCAATATGACAATATACCTACACCATAGGATAATTTATCTACAAGAGTATATACTACCATAGGGTGAACAAAAATAAAAATAATTACCTACAACTTTTCAAAGAAAACGAAAGGGGAAAGGAATCTTGTACTATGGAATGCCATGATCTTGGGTCACTTTCAAAATCATCAGCATGAGGAGGCTTTAGAATTATATGTGGCAATGTATAGATTGTCAATTGACCATACAAGATCAACATTCTCTACCATAGGATATATATAAATGAAGAAAAGAAGAAGATGGAGAAGGAAGAAGAAATGGAGAAAGAAGAAGATGGAGATGAAGAACAAGAAAGAAAAACGTGTATATGGTTAATAAGCTAAATTCAAGGAGAAATTGTATCTCCAAAAGAATAAATAATCCTAAAAGTATGTGCAATAATAAAATCCACATAAATAGGAATTCTAGTCAAGGGAAAAAAAAAAAAGGTTCGATATTTACATTCAAAATTTAATTATTCCTTTAATTGTACATGATCAAATCTAATCATTAATGGCATATAAATTCTCATTTTAGACAATATAGGGATATAATAGGAAGAAAAAATTTAAATACAAATAAGTTAAATACAAAAGTTTGAATCAATATGTCAAAAATGGAATGTAATCTACGTGAGAAACTAGTCAAAGGACTTGTATATCAACAAACAATAATTCGAGGAGTAGACCCAACTATTGATTGGATTTTTGGACCTCTATCAACTTTTCTAAAAGAACTATTTCATAGAGAACTAGTGAAGATTGCGCCAAATTCACTCTTTGATCGTTTTAAAAGAAAGGGACTTTGAATTGAGCTACGTACCAATGGTGAAATCATAATGTCGGCTGCGCAGATCTCACGGCCTGGGGTTCCGGGCCGAGGGGATGTGCGTTAACACGTGGCTTCCTGCTTTTGGATGCAGTGCGGTTGTGCGCGGGCGTGCCAGCACGGTCTACCGTGCGTCGAGATGTTGATGTGGATAGAATGGTCAAGTGGTGCGCCTGTTTGAACTCGTCTTCTAATCAAACGATTGTAGCCGAGAGAAGAACTGATCTCGGCCGTAAGGTTCACGGCCTGAGCTACAAGGCCGTTAGGGGTGGTGCTGATGGTGGGTTTTGGGCGGTGCTCCGGCGCGCTGCTCAGTGAGCGGTAGTCGTATGATAAATGGGGTGAATGAATGAGTAACAAAGATGGTGCTCCGGCGCCTTGAAAATCAAGGGTCGTATGATATATTGATGAATGGATTTTCCTTACAAACTAACACTACTCCTAGGAAAGCAAGTAAAGATATTGAAAGTGCATTACAGGAAAATATAATTTGCTCCGTGGGAGGCTTTTGTTTGGTGTTTGAACCCTGTGAATGTAGCTTGAGCCTCGTATTTATAGGAAGAGTTCTTGGAGGAGTAATCGAGGCAAAAAATCCGCATGGTGGAGCCTGATTAGAGCAAGTGGGCTTGTCCAATCGATATTTGGGATCGTGAAGTATGGTGGTGTGACCCCAAAAATCCCGGTGAATCTCAGCCGCCGCCTTGATCGTGGGTTCTGCGCTTCTGGCCGTGGAGACGCATTTATTGTTTCTGATAGTTGGTGACCCAATCTCTCAAACTGCAAGAATTCTTGTGAGAATGTCTGCGTCTAATCACTCTGATTCCTGTCACCAAATCCTGACTTCAATCACTTCCCACCTTCCCTCGTGCATTAAATGCTTATTCGTGGTAAGTGGGTTTGCTACCATAAACAGAAGCATTGCTTCATTAAATGAAGCGTGGGACCCTGCTGCCACTTGATGATCTGACCTTAATGCCTTTGGCCGTGATTTTGTTCGGCTTCGGCCTCGGCCTATAATCAAGGCCGAGATGATCATGCCTTCACAACTTTTCCTTTTCTTTTTTAGGAAGGCCAGACATCTTGGCGAAACGCCGCGTTTTAGCCTCACGAGCAAGTGTTAGGGTCGAGAAAAGGGGCTCCTTCGGTCAGTTCTTGGCCGTGATTTATTAGGCACAAACACATAACTTGTACCATGAGTGGTTAATCTTATGTACTTTTAAAAAAAAAAAAAGAACTATAAGATTTTTTTTATTTAAAAAAGGCGTAATTACTGTTTTACCCTTGGAACGGACGCTTGTCTTACTTTACCTCAAATTTAACCTCTAGAATCTCTAAAAATTGATGAAATTTTCTAACTTTACCACATCCGTCCATTTTTTGCCCACAAACCATTAAGTGTGCTGACATGGCATGAGTATTTTAGTAATTTTATCTATTAAAAAACTTTAAAATCAAATATAAAAATTGATTTTAAATTTTAAATTTTTTAGGGTTAAACAACCTCCTCTTCCCTTTCTTCCCCTCCCCATCATCTAACAAATCCTTACCTCCATCATCCCCTGGTCACCCCCATCCCCAAAGCACCAGCCCAACCCCTCCACCCCGCCACCCCACTCCCTCGTCCTCCCTCTTGCCTCCCCACTTCCCTTTTCCCTTTCCTTTAATTTCATTATAAAAAAAACCCCACTTGAATTTGGTGGATTGAGGCCATCAAACAGTTTGGGTTGCATATGATGATGATGATGATGATGATGATGATGATGGAGTTGGCTAGAGTGGATTGCTTCATGGGAGGGGATGAGGGTAGTGGTTTGGGTTGCTGTGTAAGTTGGTTGTGTTGTAGAGAGAGAGAGAGAGAGAGAGAGATGAGAGAGAAATAGGGATGGGATGGGATGAGGTGGGGTGGGGGTGTAATGAGGGTTGGGTTGGGGAGGAAATGGGAGAGAAGAGAGAGGTAGATAGAAGAGAGAAGATAAAGGAGCTAAACTTATTAAAATGCCCATGCCACATCAGCACATTTAACAATTTTGTGGACGAAAATGGACAAAAGTGGTAAAGTGGAAAAGTTTCAGCAATTTTTATAGATTCTGGACGTTAAGTGAGAAAATTTTCAGTTTCATGGGGTAAAGTGAGACCAAGCGTTCGTTCCAGAGTTACTGTGTGGCCCGATCAGCTATGAGAAAAAAGATGTTGTTGCGTCCATTCCATGTTGAAGATCGGGCCACAATAGATTTCACAATAGTAAGTAAAACTTGTTACTTTATTACTTTGGATTCTCAATGTCCTCAGTTTCGTAATGATCTGGATCCTCTGCTTGAATTTTACCTTATGATCCTTCTTGTTTGTTTTATGATGTGGAAGCAATCGGCGTGAAACTCTGTAATTGCCATGATATAGTCACAGTCTTTTGGCCCACATACACAAGGATTTGGCTCAAGTTGTCAACCTTCGACATACTTGCAAAGAAGGGAATATGTCAGGTTGCGTTGGGTTCGTGTTTAGCCGGTGCGACACTATGATTTCATTGGTTTGACGCTATGGCTCTCTTCGAGTTGGCTGGGAGGATGTGGAGCGGTGGTACTGCTTCTGAGTTTGTTTTAGTCTAATAATTTTCAGGAACTCTTTAAGAGTTTGTTGTGGTTTGTTTTCTATTTAGGATGTTTAATTTCTTTTTAGTTTTCGGCTTTCGATACTGATTCGCCATTTCTTATGTTGCGTGGTGGATCTATATTGCAAGACCGTGTACATGTGCTTATGGTTGCTAAATCGGGGATTTTAGTCATTTTTTGGATGATGCGTGGCCCAATTAATTCAACATGTTGTTGTATTTGGTCATTAGAGAAGATTTATCCATATTCAACAGTACTTTTGTTTATTCATCAATAATAACTATATCTCATTATTTTTTTAAAGGCTTAATATCACAAAACATCCCTAAGGTTTACGAAACTATCAGCTTGCATCCTTAATGTTTTTTTTGTGTCATTCGTGGTCCTCAAGGTTAGTATGTGTGATCACAAATGGTTCCTGCCGTTAGGTTTCGTTAAAAATTCCGTTAGTTTGCTGACATGGCATATATATATATATATATATATCACAAAACTTCCCCGAGATTCACGCATCTATCACAAATGGTCCCTAAATTTTTTAATTTTTTAATTTAAAATTCATAAAATTTTGGTTTTCTTTTTTAAATTTTATGAATTTGAAATTATTTAAAAATATATATTGGATTTTAAATACATGTGACACTATATTATTGGAGATGTGGCCCTTCTCGCCCACCCCAAGGCTGATCCTATGTGTTAAATAAGTGAGAAGTAGAGAAATACAATTGAAATGGCTTTAAAAACTTGTATCTTTCATCTTGGATAAACACCTAGTTATATGCTTATAACAATTGGACTTTAACTCCCAAATTGTTAGAAGTTACTAATTACACTAATAAGGTGGTCATCCACATTTCATATATTTACAAAAACTTGGTTTTTAGTGCTCTTTCACCTCCACCCATGTGCGCAGAGGTTCGAAATCTCTAGACACCCAATGAATATTTGTGCAAAACCCCCTTCCCCCAATAACTGGCGGACCTACAGAGGCGCAACCTCCTCTTGTCGGAGAAAGGGTTGCAGGTGACAGAAAGTTGCCCCTTCGCTTAGTCTGGTTGTGCACTGTACCTGTTCGACAAAAGGCCTGCTTTCCTTGCGCGCTTGTATATATTTTTTAAAAATCTTTGGCCAAAATGATGTCGTTTTGGACAAGGGATAAAAAAAAAGTAAAAAAAGGAAAAGAAGCTCCGTGTGCTGTAGATGGAAAAGTAGGGAATCTCCTTAGAGCAGTTCCAGCCATGAGCCTAGCCCAAGGCTGGGGGGAGAAAACCAAAAAAAGGAGTTTCCAGCGGTGAGCCCAAGCCCGAGCAAGGTGCGGGTCCCACCAACTCGGGCTGGCCCGAAGGCCATTCCAGCCTGAGGTCCAAAACGAGGGCTGCTGACGTCAGCAACAATTTTTTAATTAAAAAAATTGAAAAAAATCGAAACAAATCGAAATTTTTTTTTATTATAGATTTTTTTAAAAAAAATACTTAGTCATATTTTTCACTTCCCACACCAAAAATCTTATCCGAAAATATTATCCAAATTAATTATTGAGGTAAAAAAATTTGTGAAAAACACAAAACAATGAATAGTAATTGCCCTTAGCCATAGCAACGGGTGGAAACACAAAATATACTATTTGCAAGGGCAACCAGTATTCACGTGAATAGTAGCTGCCCTAGCCCCCCCTTGCCATTTCAAGGGGCAAATGGGTGGAGTTGCTCTAACAGCTACTGAAAGGTAGGTAGTTAAAAATCAGCCACATTATAACAGTCTTGAAAACTCATCAAAAGACGTGTTACCGTGTTATTGGGCCCATATACTTTTGTTGTTTGGGCTTTGGCCCAGTCCACCAAGAGCCAG
>NW_018927193.1:2699-20767 GCF_002207925.1 Prunus avium | reverse complement strand
CATAAGAAGAGTTCACCAAGTCAATTCTCAATTGTACCAAAAGAAGAGTTGCAAAAAATTTTATATTCTTAGAATTATTCATGGATACATTGTAAAGACAAAATCAAAATGTAAAAATTTGTACATATAAAAGGGTGTTGTTATTGTTAAATGAATCCTAAAATTAACTGAATATTATGATCTAAGTACACTCTAATATTTAAATCAAAATGTAAAATTAACTAAGTACACCCTATTTAACTACCAAAAATACCTCTAGTACACCCTAATGCGCGCTATCACACAACATCCTAAATACTAAGTACACCATATTTTCCATGAATTGGTGCCCTCTTTTCAAATTTTAGGTTTGCATCAAAATCTTTAATTTCATAAGTTTTAGATACTTTATGTGCCAAAGGATGATTAGTATGTGGTTTCTTTCAATTAAAGAATCGGTAGTTAGTTTGGCATGAAATAATTTTTTTCTTTTCTCATGGATGGTGTAAATACAGAAAGCTCGTTCCCTCTCTTTCTCCCTCTGTATTTATCTATCTCTATATGTTTATTGCTATCTGTCAAACTTGGCTCCTTGTGCAAAATGGACTGGATACAAAGGTGGAAAAGTCAAGGAAAGGAAGAACAGATACAAAGGTGGAAAAATCAAGGAAGCAACTCCAGCAAAATTCCAATTTTGCATATTAGCATAATTTGAAAAGGACTTAATGCTCTCAATTTTTATTTTTATTTTTATTTTGGCTTTTTTTGTGGGACAAAGATGCTTTCAACTATCACAATGCAAATTCCAATTCTGAATATTTTTACAGATGTCATTGTTTGATTGGGTTGGGATTCTTACCGAAGATGCTGACCTGGTGTCCCTGGTTAGTACATGGAAAGAAGGGGAGGTGAAGAAGTTGCTAAGCATCCCTGGTCACTAATCAATGAAAGGTGGAGAAGTTGCTATATTTGTAGGATAAACTTAGCAATAGCAGCAAAGCATAAAATGAAAAGGAAAAGAGAAAAAGAAAAGAAAAGAGGGAACATATCAATTTTAGCCAATTTTACTGTTAGAATATCACAATGTATAGGGATTTTTGTAGAAATGTCACATGAACTTATATCTCAGTTTCAATTTGTCACTTTTAAGAAAAATTTAAGAGAAATGTCACCTTAATTTTTCAAAATCCATGATTTGCCATCTGACTTTAACACCATCCAATTTTCCATCCATTTTTAAGGGCATTTTAATCTTTCTATTTTCAAGGGTATTTTATAAATGGAAAAATTATTATATAAAAAATTGTATATCTTTTAAACAATTAAAATTGAAAAGAAAAAAAAAAAATCTCCCATTCCCCCATCCCATGAGTGTCACCAACAGCTACAACCAACCTAGCCCACTTTGAAATCCGTTCCCCCTTCCTCCTTCGCTCTCTACCATGGAACTGTTGAAGTTTTCGCTCACCATGATGCGGGAGGAAAGAAGGAACCAAAAGGGCTACAAGAAGATGCAGCAGCTGGAGAAGAAGAAGCACTGGCGCTCGAGCGACAGATGGATGATTTTGCAGGCGCTCGAGCGGATCACACATACTGTGCGATTTCCTGACGAGATATGGGCAGATTTTCTCCCAGTTTTGGGGTCTTTTACGTTTCCTATTCCTAGTTAACTTGTAACTAAAGTCCTATGCATTATAAATAGGACTTTTAGGGTTAGGTTAACAAAGGGGAAAAGAGAAGATGTAACACAAGACAGAATTCAAGGGTGAATTCTTGAGTGTTTACGAGGGCATCAAAGGGTATGAGCAAGGGTGAGAGAAAAGAGATCTAAGGTTCTTGTGAGAGCTAAGGGGGTTCAGCTGTAACCAAAGTTGTTCTTACATACTAGTGAATTTCTCGGGTGAATCACCAAGAAGACGTAGACAGAAGGCCAAACCTCTATAAATCTTTGTGTCCTTGTGTGTTTGTTTTACTCTCTTCGTGGTGTGTATGTTTTATTCTCAAGGAGTTTGTGTGTGTGCCGTCGCATAGTCCATCAACGACAAGGTCTTGGAATATTTTTGCACAGCAGGAACACCTACCCTCCACGCACAAATTCCCTCAACCCACCCAAACCAACAACTCGGTAGCCTACGTAACAGATGGTGACCAAGCAAACTTTAGATCCTTAAACATAAACATAGTGGAAAATTAGGCCGATGGGGTTGGGTTGGGGGAGAAAGTAAGGGAGAAAGGTCTCTTTTTTTCTCTCTTTCTTTTCCTTGAAAATGAAAAGAGTAAAATACCCTTAAAAATGGATGGAAAATTAGATGATCTTAAAGTCAAATGACAAATCATAGATTTTGAAAAATTAAGGTGACATTTCTCTTAAAATTTTCTTTAAGGTGACAAATTGAAACTAAGGTATAAGTTCATATGACATTTCTACAAAAATCCCTAATGTATAATATTCTTTAACAAAACAAATGGCATTCAACCACACTATTGACCCTAAATGAAACACGATTTTGAGTGAATACAGTACAAGAATACATTTTGCTGACGACTAAAAAGCATCATGATAGCCCTTAATTGACGGCTCAGAAAGCGTCATGGATGCCACGGTTAGGAAAGGGATACCCCCTTTCTTGACGTCCATCAAAATGCATTGTTTCATGACGGTTATCAAACGTTCACAAAACCGTCAAGAAACTATCTTTTCTTGACGTTTTTTAAGAATCAACAATTCTTTTTTTTCTTTTTCTTTTTTAACTTAAGAGTTGTTTCTTGATGGTTTTTAGCCGTCAACAATAGTATGACTGACAAAAAAAATTAAGTTGCAAAGAAATAATTAAATTGCTAAATAATTATATAAAGCAACAAACTGAAATCTCACATCCACTAAAATAAAATTATTATATATATATATATATATATATATATATTCAACGCTACAAAAATGTTATAACATGTCAACTACATAGGCAAATGATATTATTAAAAACATATAAACATATGGAAATGATCCAAATGATCTAATATCTAGTAAGTGTAGGTCTCAAACTATGTAGAGAACTTGTCACTACATTCCTTAGCACTTGATGAGCCTAAAATTGTTTTTGTGGTATGAGCCGCACTAATCACATGAATTTGCTAAGATGTAAACATATGAATTAAAGAGTTAATTAATGCACATAAAACTAAAAGTAAGCAGATAATAGATGATGCCTGAAATAATCTCTAATTTTTAATACTATATATATAATGATGAGATTATGAACCTGTTAAGTTCCCTCTCTAACGTTATAGTTAAACATACACTTTCTTAGATATTTAAGATAATGTAAAGTTAACAAAGATAATATCAACCAAAGAAGTTCTGTGATCGAAAGTATTGAATGCTAGCCTAGTAAATGCACCAGCGAAACTTGTGATTAAATCAAATCAGCACCTAAAGTAACATAAAATGCTGGTAGAAAATAGACAGACTTGCTGGAAGAAAATATATGAACTTTGTGTAAGGTGTGCTTATCTAGTTTCAAATTCTCAGAAATTTCAGCAACAAACTTTCGAATTACCTATGACATATGTGTACTCTTAAATGCACAAAGAGAACGATTCAAAAGAGGTTTATTGACTAAGGGTTGTGAATGACGACATTCTGTTTCTTGCATCAATATATGACGAACAAGGATAGAATAGAACTTATCAAATGGTTGGGGAAGGTCAAGTCGTTTCTGCAAAAATAGAATGGTACATGTCTGTTGCCTCCCTCAGATTTAGATTTGGGGTCATTCATTTGTTCTTCTTCCTTGAAGAAGGTTGCCATTGATTAGAAGTAAGGTTCTGCCTAAGTTAATCATGTGCATGCTTTATATTTTATGAAAGCATGCTTTAAGATGCTTCTGATTTGTGATGGTATGCAGTTTTGTGCAGTGTTTACTCCAAGCTATATACGGTTAGCAATTTCCAAGAGTGACGACCAAGAAGAGAAAACTGGATTTAAGATTCGTTTTGAAGACTACAATTTTCCTTTTTTCGCCACTAAAAAATAAGATAAACCATTCCATAAAAGTGTAATGTTATTAACACAAGAAACTGATATTTTTAATCCAAACAATGCATACAAGAAACTCAATCCAAATTCTTCATTGTAATTTGTTACAACAAAAGTGTGTAGTGCTACCATTAATGCATTAGAATACTGTTTGATGACAAAGTTAAATTCCTCAAAAAGAAAAAATGTGTACAAATTCCATTTACAGAGTTGGCCTTGCCATAAGTGATTGTTTAGCAGAAACTGGATTTTTGCTGGGATTAAATGATGCAGCCTAACAAAAGAACTCAGATGGGCTGTTCTAGAATTGTCAAGACAGGTCATTATCTCTCCTCCCAATCAAAATACTCCATCTCTTGCATTTTCCAACAAGAACTTTGTGAACAGGCTGCAATAAGAAATAGCACCCATTTCACCATCAATCATCCCTGTCGCGACCACGACCAATTTCCTTACTGAAGCTCTGCTTCTCAAGTTCATCAGGGATTCAATTGCCAGCTCCGAACATGTTGCCAGTTTTTTACCCCAAAAAAAACATGTTCTCAGGTGCAACTTGCAACAACAGGGGCATCAGAGGCTTCAAGATCAGCTCTGATTTCGTCACCACCTATCTCACTTGCAGGTGTTGCAATCTTCAAAATGTTTACAAATCTCTATGTAACTCATGAAAGTCCATTGCACTTGATATATCTAGAAAGGTTCATTGACTCAGCAGACACTTGAAGGCTGATTTTCTGTCTGAAATGATGATGACTTGAGCAATGCCATGTGTGTACATATCTGGTCTGTTCCTACAAGTCCAAATTAGAAACGACAAATTAATCGTAATAGGAGTCTAAATGAACCTTAGAAAAAGGTGTTCAAGTCCAGGAAAGATCTAATTAAACATCCAACAGAAATGAAGCAAAGGACAATAAATGAAAATAAATTACCCGGAAAAAAACAGTCTATCTCAATTGAGTGTTCAAAACAATAAAAAACCAGTGACATGACAATAATAACCAGTGGATCAACAGACAAAACAGTAATAACACATAGATGATACTTGATGACTTACGATAAGAGGCACTTCCAGCATCCAACAGAACCATGTTTAAGACTATTTGTGTAGATCAATCCGTTAATTTTCTGCTGTGCTTAAGATATCTCAAAAAATCCATTGGCTCATAAGACAATTGAAGGTCCATTTTCAGTCTGAAATGCTGATGACGTGACGCAAGCAATGTATGAACCTGCTTAGTCTGATCCTACCAATCCAAATTGGAAGTTGATGTTAATAGGATTTTAAATGAATAAGCAACCAAAAAGTTAATTATTTTACATCTTGCTGACAAATTAATCTATGAACCCTCTCCGCCACACCCCTCTCCTTTCAAATCATCAAAGACCCTTCTATCCCTATCCAACAAAACAACGAAGTAAATTGTCATTACATCACATCTCCCCAAAACCATATAGCCCCAAAAGTTTAAGCTTCACACACAACAATGCATTACAGGACGCAGGGTTAAACCAGCTGAATTTTACCTCCTTAACCAGCTGCAACCATATACATAAAGCTACGCAATTAGTATAAATTCCTCCATTGTTGAGAAAGAAAGGGATTTTAAAATAGTATGAAATAAGTTGGCTCCCATCCGTAGTTTCTTATTCTGTGTGGCTGACTCCTTTAACAGTACAAAAACAATAAGAGAATAATTAATTACATAATACAATCAAAAAGATCCTTGTTGGTTAATTTGTGGGTTTGATCCTCACCTTCCAGTTTGCATCGCAAAGCTTCAGTGTCAATCTCATCCAGTAAGTCTTCTGCATCAAAGACAGCATGCTTGAGCTTGTTAAGCCACTCTCTCACAGCAGGGTTCCCAATTTGCTTCTCCTCTGCATCATTGAGCACCGCAAACAAAATCAACAGTGTCGTCTTCAGGTTCATGAGGAGTGGTTCGTCGAGTTTCTTCTGCTGAAATAAGTTGATGAACTCGGCTGAAGTAACTTGAAGTGCGGCACCCTTTGTTTCAAATAATTGCAGAACACACCGCTTAGGACAAGAAAGCATACCATTTCTCTTTATCAAATCAGCTCACAGAAAATGGTTGCTGTGTATCACTTGACGCCTCTCTCTCCACTTGCCCAAGATCGACAAACTATAAAAGATGTAAGAATGAGCAATTTAAAGAGATGCAAGCTTTCCCAGTTATTACTGATATTTAAAAATAAAAATAAAAAGTTCGAAAAGCAAAGTTACTCGATGATGACTTTCTTACCTCTTTGCAGAGTCTTTGATCCTACAAAATAATTGCAACACAGCCACTTATAAGAAGCATTTCTAGCCTCCAGTAGAAAATTTCAAACAGAAAAATGTTTACAAATCCTTATGAGATATCTGAAGGCTGATTTTCTGTCCCAAATGATGATGAGTTGAGCGATGCCACGTATGAAAATGTTTGGTCTGTTCCTACAATTCCAAAATAGAATCAACAAATTAATTGTAATAGGAGTATACTTTATAATTTTGGTGATAATACATTCTAAATGAACCTTAGAATAATGCTGGTTTTAATCAATGTAGACAGTTGTGAATATGAAACCGCAAATTATACAGCTAACCTAACCCTTGTTCAAGTTCAGGACAGATTTAATTACGAATCCAAACAGAAATGAAGCAATGGACAGGAAATGAAAATAAATAACCCAGACAAAACAGTCATCAACAGAAATAAAGCAAAGGACAGGAGATGAAGCTACTATGGAATGAAGCAGCCGATGGACCAGACGATTAGTATAAATTCCTCCATTGTTGAAAAAGAAACGGATGAATGATCACTTTTGAAAAAAATTATGAAGTAAGAGGCCTCCTTTTTTATTTTGTGTGGCTGACTCCTTTTAACAGTACAAAAACAATAAGAGAAATAATTCATTACATAATACAATCAGACAGGTCCCAGCTGATATATGCAAACTACTGTTGATTATCAGAAATTTTAAATTCTGTATTGTTGTCCCCCCTCTCCCCCCNCCCCACCCCAAACCGTCGCTGTTATTAAACAGTTATGATGAGGCAAAAGAATGAAACGAAAACAAGTGTTAGAAAGTAAACCTCCAGATCACCAAAAGATCTAATTGTGACTTTCCATTTGTCAAGCGATGTTTGTGATCAGAATTACAAGAGCATAACATATCTACACAAGCTTCAAGCTGGTAACAGAATAGAAAAGATGAGACAGCATGCCAACAGGGAAGGAAATGCGGATGCGAGTTTGTGCCATGCCACCTATGTCAAAAAGTAGGCTTCTGCAGTTCAAGATAAGCAAAACCTGCTTTCATTAGAGGAAACAAAAACATTACAAAACAAGGGACAAGTTATCTACTGGACAAGCTAGACTACTCAAGCTAAACATCCTAACATTACAGGAACGAAATATAAAATACAGCAGCACTCCACTAGTAACATAAATGAATTTTAAAAACAGAGTGTGGTTGAAGACTGACTGCGACATTAACATATAAAAGCATTCATCTCCTGTCTTATAATATACGTGCAGTACTTAGGAAAGTACAACTTAAGCTCACCAGTTGAACTCTAAACCCTAATAATATACTGTGAGTTTTATCTTACAACTTAAGCTCACAGGTTATCCATAGACATTGAATACAATTTAAACTAGCTCAAATGAGACTCAAGTACATTTTTATTACAAAAATAGTACCTCAAAATGTTGTGCATTCAATGCCTGTATTTGGGAATATGTCAGTTGAGATATTCCAGGTGAACCTTTCTATTTCTCCACGTTGTGACAATTGTTCCGTAGAAAAACATAGAGCTATATTAAAAAGTAAACCCTACTCTGGAAATGACACATAAAGAAACCTTGTAAATGAATAGCTCTCCAAGAGAAGATATGTTGTCCTGCAAAAAGAATGCTAATTATTCAGCATTTGAGATTTAAATAGGATATAAGTTGTGATCAGCAGAACAAGCAGAATCAGAAATAAAGCAAATTTAACCAGAATTTACTGAGCAAAATAAATAATAATAGAAATCAGATTGAGTGTTTGTGTTAAGTACTTTGTATGTGAGCGAGAGGGAGAGAGAGCTCATATCTTATGATCACTTCTTCGCCTATCTTGATGCAAGGAATGTGAGATACCTTTTCTACAGGGCAAAATAATGGTCGATGCACAGATAAGAAAGAGATGTCGGCAAACGCTCTTCTGGCAGGAATTGGATACTGTCACACCCACAAATATGTAGCCTTTGCAGCGAAGAGAGGCGTTCAAGTTCCTCTCCTGGCAGGAATTATAGACTAACAGGCCGTAATATATAGAGTGCAAAGAGTGGTATTGAGCAGCTGTTCCTTGAGAAACGTCTACAAGATATTGCCACCAAGTACTTGCAAACCCCAGTAATCTCCCACCGTAGGGCACAGTCTGTCACAATTCAAAATATGAATATATTGCAGGTTGGGAGGCAAATTTCACAAGATTTTGAAGATCATATATCCCCAAATGTCGAAGGCTGTGAGGGTGCCAATGTGTTTAGGCAATGACTTCATTCTGGCATCTACTGACTGTGACAAAAGTAGGCTTCTGCAGTTCCAAATAAGCAATGAGTATCGATGAAAACTTTTTTTGATAAGAAACGTGCTTTCATTACAAGAGAAATAAAAACAATACAAAACAGGGGATAAGTTATCTACTGGATTAGCAAGACTACTCAACTACCACCACAGATCAGAGATTAAACATCCTAACATTACATGAACGAAATCTAAAATACAGCACCAGTCGAATCACAACATAAGTGAAATCTAAACAGAGTGGAATAACACAGAGTTGCTGTGTGAAATGCGGGGGCATGAACCTATCCATAGGCATTAAATTCGATTTAAACTAGCTCAAATGAGACTCAAATACATTTTTTTCATATAAAAGTACCTAAAAATGCTCTGATAATTGTTTTATAGAAAAACAAAAAGCTATATACAATAGTAACCCTCCTCTGGAAATTCCACACAAAGAAACTTTCCAAATGAAAAGCTACCCAAGGGCCAAGAGAAGGTATGTCGTCCTGCAAAAAGACTGCTAATTATTCAGCATTTGATACTCCAAATAGGATATAATTTCCTGAGCAACACGTTATTAGAAATCAGATTGATTGTTTTTTTTCTGGAAAAATTATTTTTATCTGAAAATAACAAAAAGCGTGAAATTATTAGAAATGAGATGAATTTTTATCCAACATGTATGATTTTGATCTGAAAATAATTATTAAAAATTATTTTTATCTGAAAATAGCATGAGACCAGTAAAAAGCAGCGACAATGCAATTGACAAAAAGCTATGATTTTGATCAGATGCGTGAAATTATTAGAAATTTGGAGATTGAATTTGGGCAATGTCCAACATGTATTTGGGTTTTTGGAAGAGAAAGAGAATATGTGTTTTGGTTTTTGCATTCAATTAGAACAAGAGAAGCAGTTTTTTACGGTAAGAGAAGGCACATACCTGACTAGCTCATATTATATGATCACTTCGTAGCCTATCTCGATGCAAGGAATGTGAGATATCTTGGCCCAATCTTGTCCCGTCTTATTCTTATACCTTTTCTCCAGGGCAGGACAAAAGAGGATAAACAGATGAGAAAGAGATGGCGGCAAACCCTCTTCTGGCAGGCATTGGAGACTGGGACAGCCAATAATGGATAGATGTTGAAGAGAAGTGAGGCGTTGAAGTTCCTCTCCTGGCAGGCATTGGAGACTGGGACAGAACATAATATATAGCTCTTGAAGAGAAGTGAGGTGTCGAAGACCCTTTCCGTCCAAAGATTTCAGAGTTGATAGAGAAACGATGCGGAGAGTGTGAAGAGTGGTAGGGAGCAGCTGTTCCTTGAGCAACGTCTCCAAGACATGGTCACTTCGACTGATAAAAAATTGTTCAAGGGAGACAAGTGCTTGCAAACCCCAGTACTCTCCCACTGATGAAGCCCTCAGTCTCTCACAATTATTAATGCTAAAATCTCGGAGGTTGGGAGGCAAACCCCCATCTTCTGCAAGTGACTCCAGATTCGGAAGATACCCTATCGACAAAGATCGAAGGGCTGTGAGGGTGTGAAGGCGTTTGGGCAATGACTTCAAATTCTCGCATTCGTCGACTAGAAAGTGAATCAGGTTGGGAGTGGGCATTTCTCCCTCGTGAAAACACACCATTTTTGGACATTTATAGACTTCCAAGTATTTGAGATGGCTGAGATTCTCAACAGCTCCTTCTTCTTCAATCAAGGAAAGGGATTCCAGATTCTCACACTCATGAATGTAAAGGCACATCAATTTGGGAAAAATTCCCAACGGGAAGGACCTCATTGAATCACAGCTATTTTGTATCCACAAATAGTCAAGCGATGTCAATTTGGCCAATATCTCATGGGGTAGGAATTCTAATCTCCTACAATTGTGTATAGAAAGCCATGACAACGTAGTGGGTAGGCCATCTTTAGGGAACGACGACAACGTTGGACAATTCCAAAGAGTCAAAGTTTGAAGACGATTGCAGTTGGGCAAGCGCTGTACGTCAACAACATTTCGAATCTCTAATTGGGACAGGAGCTTTGTCTCTAATAATGATAACAGAACTGTTTTGCATCCATCCATTTTCAATTCTTCAAGAGATTTATAGTTAAGACTATTGGTAGTTGTGGTAGTGGCCCTTCCATCATGTAAAACTACACACCCAGACACCGTAAGCTTCTTCAAGCAAGGCAACTCACAAGGCAAACTTCCTCTCAGCTTCGGACACTTAATTAGAATCAGCTCCTGGAGACGAGGAAAGTCTGGACCATATTCACCCCCACTTGCACTTCCACTTGGCACCCATTCCTCCCACTCTAGCATCTCTCTAAACTCCAGCTTCTCCAGAGATTGAAATGGCTGAGTTAGATAAGCTCCATTTCTGTCATAGAATTCGACGCCAATCATCTTCACAAACTTCATTCTTTCTATACAGAGTTCTTTGAGTGCCGGTAGCCGCCCAACTGGTGGGAGCGACCAACAATAACTACAGTCACTGAGATGCATGACTAGTATGTTACAAAAAGACGAGTCTCCTAACCAATTCGGAAAATTGGTTCCACCATAGAATCTGATGGTCAATTTCTCCAAATTCACGCAAGGCTGGAGCTTGTCGAGTACATCTTTCTCCTTTTGGGAATCATCAGCATCCTCCACACCCCATGAAAGCTCTAACTCCTTGAGATCTTTCTTGTGCTTCATATTGGCGTGCAGTGCATCCCTCGCATCAACTACATTTTGTAGCTTCAAAATTGATAGTTTTCCTCGAAGTTGCGGGAACTCCCTCAGTTCTCTTATGCCTGACCCAGTAGATTTGCCCACAACAAACGCAGTCAATGTTCTCAAACTTTTCAGTCTACCCATTTGCACCGGCATCTCTTCAATTTTAGTTCCACTGACATCAAGATGATGCAAATTAATCAACTCCTTCATGCATGCAGGCAATTTAATAAGAGATCTACAACCTCCCAACATCAATTTTTGCAAATTAATCAATTTTCTGATGTCTGCAGGCAATTCAAGGAGAGAGGAACAATTTGACAATAGTAATGTCCGCAAGTTGTAGAGATTGCAAAGTACCCTAGGCAACCTTACAATTACAGTATGGGAAAGATCCAAGTAGCGCAAGTGAATGAGGTTTGCAATAGAATCAGGTAACGCAGTGACATTTTGATAACGTGACAATGATAACACCCGTAAACATCTTAGTGATGGCAACAAATCTTGTAGAACTTTTTTACTTACAAAAAATCTTTCTTGTCTATATGGATTTAAAGAGGTAGGTAGGAAGGTCCGCAAAAATCTAGCCTCATATAATGGTTCAAATCTTGGAGTAGCATCAAATTTTCCCCTAGCATATGACAAATGACGAGCTCTTTTAACTTCACGGGATACCCCACCTTCAAGCCTAAGGCAAAACCCCCGAGACATGAACATAGCCAATTCATTAATGAGATCATGCATAATGAAGCTGAATTTCCTTGACTTTTGAAACAACGATCGTGAGAATAGCTCATCAAAGTATCTTCTAGCCAATGTTTCCATCCTTTTTCCATTCTCAGCTTTTGGAATTATACCTTCTGCAATCCATAATTGAACTATATCTTCCTTTTCAAACTCATAATCCTTTGGAAAAATTGAACAATAAGTAAAACATCGTTTCAACTGAGCAGGAAGATAATGGTAACTCAACCCTAGAGCTGGAAGAATGTTAGTTGTATCATAGGGTTGGTCCCAAAAACTATCATTTAGTATTCTATTCCACAGTCCTCATGTGACAGTGGTTCCAAGTATTGAATAGGAACATTTTGCATGACAGATGCTATATTTTTGTTCCGTGTTGTTATGATGACTTTACTTCCCCTTGCTCCTGACGTAAAAGGAGTTTGGAGGAACTTCAAATCAGTATAATCCTCATTCCATAGGTCATCCAATACAAATAAAAATTTCCTTCCCTTCAGTTGTTCTCTTAGTTCAACTTGAAGCAAATTCAAATCTGTCGTATTACAAGGCTTTGAAGTGACTGACTCAAGAAGAGTTTTAGTTATCCTAATAGCATCATAATCTTCTGAAATACAAGCCCAAGCGTGAAATGTAAAATGACCTTTCACCTTATCGTCATTGTAAAGCATTCGGGCGAGGGTTGTCTTGCCAACCCCGCCCATTCCAACAATGGTAAGGACAGACACATCATCCTTGCTTGCATCATCAGATAGCAACACTTTTGAGAAATTTTCTTTGACTTCATCTCTACCAAAGACACAAGGTTCATGAACCAAGGAAGTTGTTGGAGTTCTTCGTGAAACCTTCCGCCCAGCATCTTCTCTCAGACCAAGAGCACTTTTCAGTTGTACGAAGTTTTCTAACCTTGCTTGTAGCTCTTGTATCTTATCATTCATGCTCTGATAAAAATGATTACGAGAAGAAAAGAGCAGGTTCCGCACCTTATTGGTAAATTTTCCAGTTTGATCTTCACCTTCGAACTTGCATCGTAAAGCTTCCGTGTCGATCTCATCCAGTAAGTCCTCTGCATCAAAGACAGCATGTTTGAGCTCATCGAGCCAATCCCTTACAGCAGGTTTCTTAATTTGCTTCTCCTCTGCGTCATCGAGAACTGCATATAAGGTCAACAGTGTCGTCTTCAGCTTCATGAGGAGTGGCTCATCGAGTTTCTTGTGTCGAAATAAGTCAACGAACTCGGGTGAAGTAATTCTGTTGCACAACACCTGGACGGAAGCAGAGATAAGAGCCTCTCCGATCAAAGCCATGTCTTTTCTCTTCTCTGCAGACTGCAAGGGATTTAGATGAAGTAAAATATTTCAAGATTCGCAAGTAGCTAGGCTAGCACAACTTGGAAATACAGGCTTGTAAACAAGTATGTAAGCTTTTTAAGACTGCAAATAACATGAACTTGTAATCTTCAGCTTGGAAAACCCTCTCTCTTTCTAGGATCCTTCTTTGTTTGTGGCTGAAAACTTTTCTGTGGCCTCACATGGGGGATGGGGTCGGCAAAGTTGGACGCAAAAGCTTTTGAGAAATTGTTGTTGGACTTCTTCAATTTACTCGTATGGGGTGGGTGGGACCCACACTGGCAGAAATGGTACAAGACAACTTTTCTCATTTTTCGGTTGGACAAAGATTATGAACTTTCTCAAACTTGGGAATTGTCCTTGCTTGAATCACACAACAAATAATGGTATCAAATATTCAAGTAATTAAGAGCATTTCAATTTCTAAAACTGATAGCATTTGTCAAATCTGTGAATCTTGGGCATTCCGAGTGGAATATTATCAGTGACTGTTTCCTCCCTTTCTCCCATGTTTCTTGTTGTTTCTTGTTCGACGATGATGTTGTGATTCTTATCTTCCAAGCCTGTAAAGTGAAGTGTCTATGAGGTTTTGATGGAACCATTTGAAATAATTCTGGGACCACGACGTGCTTCAACAGTAGCACTTACCAAACTGGGAGGGTATGAGCTAGCAACAGACAAAGTAGTGCATGAGAAGTCTTTTTTTCTTGATTGCCTTCTTTTCTTGGTGAGAAATGGATCATTGCTCAGAAGATTTTTATTTTTATTTTTATTTTTATACAAGCAATATTGAGGGTAGGGAGAAATCGAATCCAGAACCTCGAGTACAGGAGTAAATGCTCTTAATTACTTGAGTTACAAACACCTTACAGTAAATTTTACATCCTTGCTTGAATCACACAAATTGCAAATCGCAGTTTGCTTCGATATCTTTAAGGAGAGCGAGATATTCAACTGATGGGCTATGTCTTGTGAGATTCCACCTTCGATTAATTACTTTCCTCCACTAAAGTCTGTCTTCCAGTCAAGCCTTAATCAATTCTTCCACTCAAGCCTGTCCTCCACTCAACTATCACAATGCAAATTCCCAATTTTGAATATTTTACAGATGTCATAGTTTGATTGGGTTGGGATTCTTATCTAAGATTCTGACCTGGTATCCCTGGTTAGTACATGGGAAGAAGGGCAGGTGAAGAAACTTGCTAAGCATCCCTGGTCACTAATAAATAAAATGAAAGTGGAGAAGTTGCTAGGCTAGCTGTAGGATAAACTTAGCAATAGCACAACAAAGCATCAAATGAAAAGGAAAAGAGAAACAAAAAAAAGAGAGGAACATATCAATTTGAGCCAATTTTGTTGTTAGAATATAAGAATATTCTTTAACAAAATAAATAGTATGGTGAAACCTACACTACTGACCCTCATCGAAACACAAATTTGAGTGAACAACGTTATATTGTCAGTGTTTTTTTTTTTGTTTGTGTGTTTTTGTGACTTTATGGTTTTAGACTCGTTGATCAAATATTTGGCATCAACACATGTTATGTACTTCGTTCTTTCACCTTATCAATATAATTAGCTCATTACCACACGCTAATGCGTTTGTCAATTATGACCTGCACTGGAAAAAACTGGTACAAGATGTTGGAAATTTTTTTAGCTGATATCAAGTATGACCAACAAATTCCAATTTTGAATAATACACAATTTCAAAAGGAGGACATGCTCATGAAACTCTGCAGTTAATTCAAAGAGAAATTAAACCCAAAAGACAATGGAGATACAGATGTCATTATTTGATTGGTTTTGGTTGGAATACTTATCTGAGATGCTGACCTGGCATCCCTTATCTTTTTTTTTGGATCGAAGGCATCGCTGCTTGTTGTTAGTACATGGGAAGAAGGGTCGGTGGAGAAGCTTCTAGTTGTGGATTTTTTTTTTTTCTTTTTTCTTTTCAACAAGAAACGAGGAAAATTTAGGGCCCGTTCGGTAATGTTTTTAGGGCCTGTTTTCTGTTTTTGTTTCCTGTTTTTCACAAATACACGTTCGGTGCATTGTTTTCATTTTCCCTCACAAAACGTTTTCTGAAAACAAATCTAACTTTGTGAACAAAAGTTGAAAATGAAAAAAAGCTGTTTTCAGTAATTTCATTTTCAGTGTTTTCCGAAGACACGAGAATGCATCACATCAACAACTCTAGCTCTCTCTCTTGACAACCAATAAACCCACCAACATGAACAACACCCATCTTCTCCAACCCAGTAAACTAAGAAAAGAAAATATAGAGGAAGAAGAAAAGAAAAGTGTTGGGGTCTTTTTCCGTCAGAAGGCTCGTTCAGACTTGTCTCGGACCGCCATAGAGTGGTGGATCAAGCCTTCGTTGCCCCTTTTTTCTGAGTTAGTGTTGTTAATATTATGTTAACTCGCAATTGTACGGGGCAATTAGTAGTATAGCAAGACAAGTACGAGGTCGTACCCACGAAGACTGAGAAGTTAAAACTAGTTATGTACTTAGATTACCAAATTCAAGAAAGTAGGAGGTTATGTCTAAAACAGAATTTAAAACAAGAGTGGTTGTGATTGTTGAACAAGAGAAGCGAAATGAAATTGAAAACAAAAACAAGTAAACAAATGTAACAAAGAGTGGTTTTAAGAGTTGGAAAACAGATTTTGAGACTAGGGCATTCGAATCACCATAACAATTCAATTCTGGGTTATAAAGATTCAAGTAACAAGTCTAATTCAGATTCAAAGATTGATTCTAGCTAAAGTATGATTAGGCCATGGTGTTTGGTCCTAACCTTGTGTTCCTAATTCCCTAATTTGATCATCTGTTGTCTAACCTAAAATTAAGCATTAGGAACCCATTAAGCATAGAAGAACAATTTAAACAACCAAGCATGTATCTAATCCCTGTTGTCGAATGTCCATACATACTCTTCCTATTCATAGTTCAATTCGAATTAAAGCATGGTGTATACTCTTAATTCAAACCAAGATAGCTAACATGCAAGCCTAAATGGTGATCAATCATTCAAACTAGCATATTAACTTATAAGCATAATGAATAAGAACATGAATCATGAATCAAACTTGAAACTCCAAACTTATAAACCCACAATATTCATGTTAGGTTACATCGAAGCCCTAGATATGGATTTAGCTACTCATAATGGAAAAGAGACGTGAACAGAAATGAGAAAACATAATGAATGCAATAAGAGTAGAAAAACCCTTCTTCTGAAGTTCTTGTGGTGTCCAAGGCTTCTCCAAGTGCTTCCCCACTTCTAATGCTTCTCCAAGAGCTTCCCCACTTCTAGAAAGATGTATGAAGGATATGGAGGTGATCTGGGATGAGTTTGAGTGAGTGGTGATGGCTAAAGAAGATGAAATTCGTAGGGAAATGGAAGAGAAGAAAGCTGGAGCTGTTTTGGTGATTGTTGGAGTGTTTGGGATTGTGAGAGTGTTTGAGAATGGTTGGAGTGAATTGTGGGGTTGTGAATCCTAGGATTTGTTGTGTCTTGAATGTGGAATGGATGTGGTATTTATAGGGAGAGGAGAGTGATAAATCTGAATTCAATATGGCTAATCCATACAACACTTGCATTATAAAAGATGAATTGGTTGATGCACTTCACCAATAAATCCCAACAGCAGCCCTAGCTCATCTTCATGTCACCATGACCAAGCTTCCAACAAGCTCAATAGCTCATGCCTAGCTCACCATGACCAAGCTTCCAACCAGCTCATCCTCATGTCAGAATGACCAGCAACTTCTTGGGCTTACGAATTGGGCTAGGCTGAATCAAATGAAGACTTTAAGATGTCCATTGTGAAGTTAAGAATGTGTATGATCCAACCACACAAGTATTGGCCCAATCCAAGCTCGGAGAAGGAAGTTAAGGCCAAAACAAATTGCTAACTCATATTGCGCGCTGATAAAATCCATCCTGAGCATGACTCTGTGTTTGCTAGGTAACAGACTCCATATGTTTCCAATGGGGCTGAATTTTGGATATGTTATAGTACACACCAATTGGAACAACTTTCATGAAGAATGTGGCCTCATTAGAGCTATGTAGGTGGTTGAAACAAAGCTTGCAATATGACCTACGGAACTGGAATGGCAGGGGGCTGTAGCCAAAATGAGTTTGTCTTTAAGCACTTCTTCCCTTTATCCAAATCAGGCTTTAACATGCATGGATTGCATCATTTCCTATCCAAAGCCATCATTGTTACCTAAAGCTGAAAGATAAACACAAAAAGGATTAAAAGCACAAGTTTAACTCAAAAAAACATAACCAAATCATAAGCTAGAAGGGTAAGAAATAATATACAATTATGAACCGATCAAAAAGCCTGAAAGAATTAACAGACCTGCATGGAATATAAAGGGATTCAGCTATGCTTTCCAGGTATGATTTAGTTTAATATTAGTGTTTCTAAAATTTAAGTTTGTAACTAAGTACTGACTTTGATAATCTATTTGTTGTAGACTTAGGCGTATGAATAAATTGCCGAATTGGGAATTCCCCCCCTTAGATATTGTAGGCAGATCGAGGAAACTGTATTAGTGATCGGTTCATAATTGTATATCATTTTGTACACTTCTAGCTTATGATTTGGTTATGTTTTTGAGTTAAACTTGTGCTTTTAATCCTTTTTGTGTTTATCTTTCAG